>JARJDX010003116.1:0-13914 GCA_030264735.1 Gymnusa sp. GC000175
AATCCAAAAATAGGAAGTTTCAATATCTATTAAGTTTATGAAAAAAACATAAGAATACAAAAGTGTGTAAAAATAAATTATACACAAATTTTGTTCTTATCATTTTTTCAAAATTTAAGAACTCATTGTTTTCTGTTGCTATGCAACATTGTCAGTGTAATTATTCATATCAAGTTGGAGAGACGTAATGTCATTTGGTTAGCTGACAATAAATGAAATAGGGTTAACTACCCGTCAAAAGTGATAGACGTCAATAATTGAATTATTATTGCCAACATACATTTTAATATCTTTAAATATGATAGGTAATCAAAAAAAAAATCTCAAATTAGTAAATGAAAGTCGTGTGGTGACCACACCTTCATTTTTTCTGATACTTTTCATCTTAACTCGCTAATACAAAGTAATGAAATTTATGATCGCTTTTTTCCAGGTTTATAAAGCCTTCTCATATTCCATGTGCCTATTTTCATTTTTGATTTTATATGACTGAACGGGAGATTCTATATACCCCTGCTCCATTTGAGAAGTGCCCATACTCGGGGCATTATTAAGTTCTTCAGCCATAATGTTATTTCCTAGAAATATCTCTAGAAGATCATGGTTTTTCGTAACCATCTGCATCTTCGTACCGTTGACCATTTCTATGGTTCGACCGCCTTTAAGGACGATTTCTCATCCTTAGAGCGCCTAGCTTATGTTAGCACATCCACCCGAAGCTGTTGGCTAACAAGACTGATCTACTTATACCGACCAATACTTGGTGGGAAGAGCCTCGTTAGTTAACTACAGGGTGCAACATGCGCAAATGAGGTTGTCAGTTGGGTCGGTTTATACCATCGCTCACTCAATAATAAAAATTAAGTTTAAATGATATCTTTAACTATCTATATACATTTATAGCAGAATATATATCTAAATAAAATTAAAAATTTTAAAAATATATTTTAATTAAAGAGCCCCAAGGTAAAGTTATGGTTCACACGCCCGATTTACGGGCACTGGGTTGTTATTTGTCACAAGGGGAAAAATAATTACACTCTGTAAAGTTTGGGAGAAGGACCGCGCGGTCAATAGCTAGTTAGGGATCAAATCCTGACATATACAATAACTAACTAACTATGTATGTATTTTAATTGTAGAGGCAATACGTTTGATGTGGTTAATCAGTTTCCTACGTTTTATCGCAAATTACAAATATTAAAAGGGTTAATAAATGCGATTAAAAAATTACATTGCATTTTTAAATTTTCATTAAATGAATATTTCTTTTTCTCCTTTTTTTATTCAGGCGCTTTTTCTCCATAAAAGTTATTTGTTCTCTGAAGGATTTGTAGCTTTCTAAACATGGATAAGTTGATTGTAATGGAATTCTCTTTTAAGCAGGTATGCCAACTCTCTGAAACTGTAGTATGATTTTTTTGTTCTGCATTTTTATTTTTCGTTATTTTTTTTGGATATTGCAAACTAAATGTGTGCCTCTCGTTTTTACTAGTTCCTGCCTTTTATTTTTGTGTTTGTTATATTAAGCTGTTATATTGCTATTGAATTTTGGTTTTATAGGTAATTACTATTCTAACCATATTGACAGGTATTTGAATTTCAGGTTACGTTTTAAAAAAATTAAAGTAACAATTTGTTCGCGGGGTACAAAAAAATCCTGTGGGTCGCCAATTGGTCCACGCTTGTTGAACCTAATTAAATCTTAAAATCTTCTCTTATTTTAGTTACATTCTTTATAATTTGGATTTAATTCATATGGCTATAATTTTAAATAATTCTACACTTTATTACAATTAAAATTATTTAAGGATTTAAAATTCTAATCAATAAATACAGAGTTAAGTTATTTAAGTTTGTAAAATATATCCTTTTATAAAGTTTAAATTTAAACTAGACTTTTTGCAAAGTCCGAGCCCTGCAAACAAGAAGAAGTTATTTAATTAAATTTGGAACATTTTCCTATTGTTTGAATATTGAGAATCGACCACGGAGGGTGCACTTTGAATTTATAAGTTCAATTACTTCTTCTTAAGTGGATGCCTAAGATGCCGTGAATTTTAAATAATAATTTTTTGAAAGAAGTTTGCATAGTTGAAGTACAAATATTTCATGCATTAACTCAACAAAACTCTTATATATCTTATATAAGTTAAGAATTTTTTTTATTATATATTATAATATTCAAACTGCAATAAGCAAATTTATTATTTATTAAGTTAAGCAGGTAGTAAAACTTTGTTGGGGATATTTCTTCCTTTTTAAATAATAATTTAACATCCTGCTTTCCCCTGATTATAAAAATAAAAAGAAAACTTTCCTAAATTAAAAAAACGAATATTCTTGGCGGATATTATGGTTAACAATGATGTGGTAAAATGAAGGAAATCATCATTTAAATAAATGACAAAATACTGTAATTTACATTTCCTATATAAACTCATGGTTTAAATGCAGACAGAAAAAATATTTATCGCTAAAGTTAAATATGAAGTAAAACATTTACGGAATGTTCTATTGTCAAGTTAATTTTTCCATGTGAAAGAGCAACGCGATCCTTAAAAAGTCATAAAGAATCCAATTTTCTCTTACAAAGTGCTAAGTATGATCAAATTGTTCAGTTTTAACGTTTACCGCCTGTGTATTTATGCTAATAAGTCCCTTTTTATCGTCTTCGAATTACACATAATGATAATAAATTAAGCATATTTTAGGTAATTATCTTACATTCGATAAGAAAAAAAATCAATTTCGATACCACTACTACTACCACCAACCATTAGTGCGTATTTAGAGTTATCGTTTAATTCTATATTTTTGCAAGAATTTTATTAAATAAAGTCTTTAATAATGATTATGCGCACAATAATAATTTTGCTTCACCATAAATATTATTTTAAAATCCTTAATCCATGCACCTTAAATTTATTTGTTCGTTTTTATGTTCTACTATAGATTTTTTTAACCTTAATTGATAATTATACAATAGGTACATCACACAAGTTAATTGTTTAAATTGTTTTAACTGGTTACATTAGGAACAATCTATTGTTTGAATATTACTTTATAGATCAATAAACAACAACCAATAAAAATACGCGACTTAAACCCAGAAGTAAGAAAATTTACATCGACTTAAGTCGCGAAAGCTTAAATTATAAATTTATAGATCATTTTAAAGTAATGAAAAATATATGTCCAAAGGTTTAGTTATTTTCGGCAATGATGTGAATTATGAACTTTGTGGTCACATCACAATAACGTTATATACTCTTAAATTGTCAATCATAAAAATCAATGGTTACGTTATCTTATATTGAGAACTAACAAAATATAATACGCCCTCTGGTGACGAAAACTGAACTTGTCCAAAGAGTACTGCTTGTGCCTGAAAGCTTGCATTTACAACTTACAAGTGTAAAATGAGCGTTAGGGCAAAATATGATAATAGATTTTTAAATTCACGTACAAATTGTTGTGTTTTTGAGTGGTGCTCGAGAAAGGATTGAAATAGAATTATAACAGTACTCTTTCGAGAGGAGCTGTTTGAGCAGAAGTGCTGCAGCCTGTCGGTAGTGTTAGTTCTCTATAGAGCTTGCAGTATACTTTCTTACAATTTTAATAGGTATTAACACTATTATCGACACTTATTTTTTATTTTAGTAGCAAGGTAAACTAAACCATCACTTTTAAAGTGAAAATTTAGAACAACTATTTATCTCCATTGACCAAAAACTAATGACAACACCTTCTCGTTAAACTAAGAAACTAGCAGTTAATATGAGTACCATAAAAAGTAGTAAAGAAGATACTCCGTGTATTTTGCTCTCAGGCCCGCAGAAAGAAGAAAAAGCGAAAGGAGTAACAATCTTCTAAAAAAAACTCTGGCTTTGGACGATGCTATGCAATAACGGATGAAAACCTGCCAAGAAGTTGTATGAGCCACATAGGGAAACTAAAATAGTAAGTTCAGTAAAGATAATCAGCCTAAAGAAAAAGGTGAACAAAACTACTTGGTCTTAAGTTGGGGTTTAGGCACTAGGTTAGCTACCCAACATTAGGAAAGGAACAGTCTTACTAAAAAAGCAAAAGCCATGGATAGTAACGGAAACAAATCTATGAAAACACTAACTTAGGAAACGGTTAAATCAAAAAAAAAAATGAACATAGAACGTTTAAGGAATAAATAATAAGATCAAAGAAATAATAGCAGCATTAGAAAAGCAAAATATGGACATCGATATTGCCACAGAAACGAAGAAAAAGAACATAATAGACCTTGTATACTTTTGGCCAGAAGAGAATAAAGCAGACAAAGCAGAGGTGGACGTAGCCATTATGATTCATAAAAAATATAAAAACATGGTAACCGACGTAGATTATCCCTCTGAAAGCCTTTGGCAAAGAATAGTGCATTGTTACAGCGTTTGATTTTACAGATTCACATTAAGGAAGAATTTTATAAAACACTATGAAACAAATTAGACACAATACAAAATAATCAAAAACAAATACTTGCTGGGGTTTTCAACACTAGGGTGGATAAATGAAATAACGATCCAGTTGTGGCCAAATATTGACTTTATAATTATACGTCAACTGACCCGACTAAGAATCAACGATGTTCGATTAAAAAGGGGAGTAACGTATGGCTGAAATCATTTTTAGGTAGTTTCCGACGCCAATATAATACTTACAGTAAATGGGGTAAAAGGGTGGTCGTAGACTAGTTGAATCGTGAGTTTCTGAAAACCAACATCGGAATTTTACATGCCCCAAATTACTGGTTCAGAACCCACATTAAACTGAAACTACCTTGCTGTCGGGTAATAGCACAACAGAAAAGTAAGTGGGAAAGTCGCTTTCACTCGGTAGTAAGTATGGCTCTCTAAAAAGAAGCAAAATAGAACAAAGTCAAATAATAATAATACACAAAATATGGAGAGCAAGAATCAAGATAAGGGAGAAAAACAAATTAAATACAAAATACACCTACTACTTAAAAATAGTATAATATATACAAGGAAAATTAAGCACAAAAGAAGCAGAATCAACTTTTTCCGAATTAGTCAAAAACGGATATTTTCGCAAAAATCTCAATTTTAAAAATTTTCGCGATTACTATACTATCTTTTACTTCGTAAATAAAAGTAAAAGGAAGCAACAAAGAACCAAAAACTACAGAGGACTAAGCATGATTGGCAAACCATCCAAAATTTTTGGTAAAATTCCTTAAAATTAATTAAGAACCATTACAGAGCAACGTATAAGCGAGAAGCAAAATTGATTTATCGCAGCACAAAAGAAAAGGACTTCAGTAGCTATCTCTGGATGGACAACTGACGAGACTGAACGATTGTCTGAATAAACTGTCAGTTAACCGAAGGGAATTGATGTCGCAGGGCTTAGTCTAAAAATCGGAGGTTTTGCTGGATAGAACTGCGCAGTTACTTCACTTAATCGTTCAGACATGACGTCACACATTAAAAACTGAAAGATAAACTAAGCGTATATTGGCCCATTTACACTTTTTCTTTATTTAACAATGTGATTTTGAAATATTACATATTTGCATTAGCTATTTAGATAATCTAATTCCGGCAGCAGATATAAAAAGATTATACATTATTACAGTGTAATAAAATATTAAATAAAAAAGTTGTTTTTACAACAGTAATTTGCTTATAATAATAAACGAGTACTCATTATCTGCTTTAAATATGTATGAACCAAAAAAATATGTCATTAAAGCCCAAGTGTATTATATAACAACCGGAACTTTAATAACCTTTAAGAATGGCTTTCTTTGTCGCATCATGTAGCATTTGACATTTCCTTTAACCTATTTAACTATACCTGAAGAAAATCATATATTTCTATGCCATACGGAACACATATGCGTGCGTTGGTAATTGTATTTTAATGCATTAATTAGTTTTCGTTTATATTTAGATTGAAGGCTGTAATAAATTAATCAAAGTAAATCTGATAGAAGGGAGTAGTTGTAACATGAAAGTCTCAATATTAAGTTAGTGGAGTGTGAAACAGTTTCACCTCGTCTTGTACGCTATCATGACATTTGCGAATTGAATTCTGATTCCCAAGTGGATTGTGTAGACCTTCCTATGTCTAAAGAATTTTTCAAACTTCAATGCAATTGCACTTGATTTCAATATTAAGCCTATTTTCCAGATGATAAGTTTTTATGGAACTTAAAATAAATATTTGTTAAAACATAGCCTAATAAATTTTATTAACAAATGCTATTTCTTTACAAATGCTAAAAGTCTTGTTACTTTATCTTTAAAATTGTATTTAATCGCAAAAATTTTAGAAATCGAAATTTTTGCGGAAATATCCTCCAATTTTTAAAAAAAGTTGTTTTTGAAATGGTGTCTGTCTGTCGGTCTGTGTCCTCTCTATAGCCCAGATCAGTTCACCCTGAAATTTTTTATTTAAACTTATAACGAAAATTGGGAGGTCCCAGTGACCTTTGGCTGAAATCCACCAACCAGTGGTGGTAGTTTATTGGTTAGGTTTTTCGGTTTTTATATTGTTCCTATCATGTTTTTGGTCAAAAGTGTCGGATGTCGGCAAATATTGCAAACATACTCGTACATTTTAACAATATAAAATTGCAGAGTCATATTGCCAACCTAATTAGCCGATATATAATGAAATATACTTATGCTTTTGTCCAAAGTGTATATGTCTCAAATTCGTACTTGAAATTCAAGTGGAGGCCTCACCTTCATTTTTTAATTTATATAAATTTCTATTAAATTTTATTTTTAGGCTGATGAAAGCATTTAAGCAATTAATGTAATGTTATTAAATATTAATTTATTCTCTCCGCGTTTCAGCATACTGTCCTTTTTATTCCATACATGCAATTATAGGTTGGAGAAGAAAATTGTCAAGACACATCATACCATAAGAGATGATAATAATTGAACTAATAATTATGACAATTTTCTACAAAAACTTATTGCAATTATAGTGTTCATTTTATATAATATAATGACTTTTATATGAAATAATTTAAATAAAATAATTAATATAATCTTATTTAACATGAATCTTTTGGTGGTATGTATATCCATTAGAACTATGAAGGTTGAATTTCATTTTATCATTTTACTTACAAAGAAAAAATCTCAATTTTTTGCAATATTATATCGTACCATTGCTGGATAAAGTAAAGGTAGAGCTTTAATAGGACTCGAATCCCTGAAAAGTGATCTCAGCGAACTTTAATATTCACAGTTTATAATTAATTGCTGCTTCGATTGTCATTTTTTTAAATTATTTTCTTCTTTTTTTTTCTGCAGACGCTATGCAGTTTACCATATTTTTTTAACAGTACATTATTTTTTTGTTGAAATCTAATTAGTAAAGATTTGTATTCCCTGATCACCGATTTTCATACTACTTCTTCTTTTTCTTTTCCTGGGCCTAATATGTTGGCTCTACCGTGGCTTAAGGAATGCTAATCATATAATTTTGAACAGTCAGCTTTCCAGAAGTTTATAATCTTATCCTAAAGGCATCGCTACGAAGCAAAAGCATTACCCTCCTGTAAAATATTGTACAAAACCAAAGCAAAACCACAAAAAAGTAATTACCTATGCCCAACCACCCCAGTTGGTGCATAAAGAACAGCAGAGCTCTTGGGGCAGCATCACTAATGCTGGCCATATTCGGCCAGAATATAATCAACTAAGACTGAATTTAAATGCACAGAAACATCCACACCACTTTCTGTGAAATCATTTCACAAGGAACAACGCAGAATAATAAATACTGGGACCAGAAATTTATTGAGCTAGAATACGGCGAAAAAAAGTGTTTTGTAAGCAATGCAAAAATTTATGGGGTTTCATTTCTATTTTCAAAAATTGATTAAAGGGAAGTTAGAAAAGCAGAAACATTCTTTAGGTCTCACTGGTGGTGTGGAAATGGAATTTTTTTATGGAAAGCTTTTAAAAAATCCATATATGCTTAAATGTTTAAAAAGGAAGAAACGATAAAAAAATATTTAAACCACTTTATAAAGCTTGTACAGCTTGACTAAGTCTAGCTGGCTGACAACTTATAGGTGCGCACATGTATCTCCCCCTTGAGAGCGGGAGTGGTAGCGCTATCTTGAAGCAAAGTACTGTACAGTCTCTGAAAAATTATTTTTGCGCTTAAGACCCGTGACAAAAATGCAAAATTTGATTTAAAATATTTTTTACATGCCAATATATACTGGTCAAGCTGTATTTTTTGGCACCTAACGTGAAAATATCCAAGGTGATCTGTGTTGTATAGGTTACCACAATTTACCAGCAATATAGCAAAACAAGTATCTTTCAAAAAATTTCTTCTTCCACTTTTTTGAAACTAGAGACAGTTTCTTTAACTTCATTATCTTAAGATGTGAATGCCCAGCTCTTGTACCATATCTTCGGTGGGAGACTTGGTAGACTCGACTACCGTTCATCATTTGGTTAACGTGGTGACTCCATTTTCGTCTTCTTCATTTTAAAAGCATTATAACGCCTTTAATATCGCATTGTTGTTTTATAATTGGTCATTTTAGTTTTAGCATTTTTTTCAGCAATGTTATGCATGTATATTTTTAATCTAAGATATGCCCAAAATATGGCCACTTATATACGCACAAAGTTTTTTTAATTTTATAACTTAGTTCTCTCTTGGTCTTCTTGGCGATGGTCAGCGATTAGTCAGTCTTTGCTAGTAAAATGTTCATATTGAATTTGTTGGCACTTAGCTTGAATTTGTACAGCATTAACATCTTTATAATCTTTATTTATTACCGACTTTGAACATTTATTATGTGTTTTCTACAAACACTATTAAAAATTAAATTTCTAACACTCCAGCGAATTAAAAAACATTGTTACTTTTAACAATGTTTTTTAATTCGCGTTTGACAATGTAATTTAATGCGCATTTCAACATTTTCCAACAAAATAAAACACTTGATGAGGAAGAAAAAATTACAAACGATTTAGAAGTACTAAACCAATACTACAATCAATGAAAACTATGTCCTAACCCTCAAAAAATAGAATCGTGTCTTTTCTATCTAAAGAACTACCTAGTCCATAGAGGACTAAGTTCAATTATTATGTAAGCAGGTTGAGAAGGGGGTAGAACTTTTCTTACTTTTGATGACAGGGGAAGGAGGAAAAATCATAAATCTTACACAAGCTCAAAACGGGAGGAAGTACACATATATCTTATTATTGCTTATAAAGCGGTGTGGGGATCTAAAATTAACAGAATTATGCTTACGTACTACTTGAACTAAATGCCAAATTATGAGGAAAAACAGTGGAACACAATAAGTATCCTGAATACTTAAGGATCACTCTCGATCCGTCTCTTTTTAAAAAACACATAAATATAACTGGGCAAAAACTGAAGACCAGAAATTATATTATAAGTAAATTGGCTGGAATGGTATGGGGAGCACAAGCAATATATAAGATCCTGTCATTTCGTTGCGGAACATGGGGCTTCAATGAAGGTTCGCCATCTGACTTTATTCTTGAAAAAATGTTTTAGATCACTTTATGTCTTTCCTATAATTTTAGCCTCTTCTTACATAGTTCTTTTCCATGCCTTTTTTTGCCTGTCAGGGTTCCAGCCCCAGGTTGTCCTGACAATATCAATTGGTGGTTTTTAAAGTGTATTGGCTGGAACGGTATGGGGAGCACTAGCAAACACCTTAGCAGATGGCGTTTATTTTACTTATTTTTTTTTTCACCGCTAAATATTGCGCTTCTGTTTAAGCAGAAAGCTTACATGCCAATAAGACACTCACCTAAACCAAACCATAAGAAAAGTAACTGAAGCACTAAAATCCATACCTTTAACCTGGCCTGTCGCCTTAAGTAACGTTGCACCTCTAGAACTCAGACACTAATAAGCAAATCAAGAGGAACCACAAAAAATACTCAATGCCCCTAAAGACCTCCGGGATACACCAAAAGATATGTCAAGAAACCATCTGGAAAATGGACAACCTCAGAGGTATCTAGAAATTCAACTTGATACTACTGAAAGGATCTCTGGTGTGGAATTACCGAGGAACCTCTGGACCCAAGTAAATAGTATACGGTTTAGACCACGGTCGTATAAACAGGTCTGGAAACTCTATTGTTTGACATGAGTCTCTTACTTGTCGTCAAACTCGTAGTCCCTCGCTCAGCTACCAGGTGGCGCATGGATCTAAGTATGTTGCGCCATATCGTTCTATTTTCAAGCCCCGCCATACAAAGATTGATTGATAATACCCGCATATTTTAAGTGAAATACTTTACTCAAATGTTACCTAATACATACATAATAAAATGTTAAAAACACAATAAATTTTTTTTATCAACATCCCTCTACTCATGCGCCACCCTTTTGGTACTACGGGACAGTTGACACTTAGCGGACTCAGTTCTCACATAGGAAACAGCCTCGAGTTTCCAGACCTGTGTATACGACCGTGGTTGAACCCAAGGCCACAAAAATAATGCAAGGTAATATCAAAGAAATAGCAGGAGCAAAATGGAATTTGACTGCAAGAGATCGAGAAACCTGGCGGAAGATGGGAGAGGCCTATGTTTAGAAGTGCATAAATTAAGGTTGAAGAAAAAGAAAAAGAAGGAGGAATGTTTAATATATTCAGTTTGGTTTTAAACAATTTTGTTTAAACAACAATATTTTCCGGTATGTAACCTTTGAAAGAATAAACTTTGGAGCATGCAGTTTTCTCAATTGAGTTTGTAATTTAGCGGAATATTAAAAACTATAAAAATGTAAATTACTTGTAAACCTATATTCAAAAATATTTAACAATGGTAGCTTGAGTTACTTCCTGCAACTTTTAAGTAAAAATTTTTCTTGAAGACATCCGATTTTTTAACTTCTGACAAGAAACGCACGTACCCGACTATTTACTTTTTACATATACTGGATTTTTGAGACATTATTGTGTTTTTTTTTGCGTAATTCAAAGCATAGACGCCATCGTGCTTTTTTTTAATTTAAATATTATATTAACTCAGAATAATGAGATATATTAAAAAAAATGATGAATGTCATTTAAAATTAAACAAATGACTATCGCTTCACGCAAATAATTGATGTTACAAAAAATTGCTTGACGTGATTATATAGAGGAGTAAGTATAATTTAATTTGATATACTCAACTTGTTTAAAAATGACGGACATATGGCGTTAGACGGGTTGTTGTATTCACCCTCTGTACATAATGTTTCCGATGTTTTTATATCTCCTTACTCAACAGAATTGTGGTAAAACATCCTGTTGTTTTCCTTGCCATTACAATCCTGGATCTTATATTTTTCTCATCCGTAACAGTTTTATCAAACGTCACGCCTAAATATTTGTAGTTTTCACAGGCTTTAATTTCTTCTGAGTTTTCCAATTGTATATATTCGAGTTCACATATGATGCTGAGATATTTTGTTTTAAGGATGTTCTCTCTTCGTAGGTCCCCTTTAGTTTTCGAGCCATAAATTCAAGATCTTTATCTCCTGCTTGATCGTCCACAAATTGTAAACCATAGAGCTCTTTTGATATAAATATTAAATAAAGTGGGAGATTTATTGATGCCTTTTATTACATCGAACGGTGCTGTCATTGTTTTCCCGATTTTACTCTTTTATATAGGTTTCTAACTGCATTTAATAAAGTTTATGTTGGTACTTTGGTCTGTCCTCCATAGTTCGACAATGGTACATTATCATAGGCTTTGGCAAGATCCATGAAAAATGTGCGTTTCTAGCTTCATGGACGAACTTTTTCCTATTATTAAATTTAAACAAAATACATTATCCGTACAAGATCTTCCACCTCTAAATCCATTCTGTTCCTCTTCCTCTATAAATTCTGCCTCGATAAGGTCTCCCAATATTCTCCTCAATAACCTACTAATAGTACTTGAAACTGTGATCCATCTATAGTTTTGGCAGTCACTTTTGTTGCCTTTTTTGTATTTCGAAATTATATGTGCTATCTTCCGCTGCTCTGAAACTTCTTGCCAATGAGACAGTCATTGCCTGGAATATTCGGGTCAATCTCATAGTAAGTTTAAGTATGCAAGTTTTTAGTAATTCGGCATATACTCCATTAGGTCCACATGATTTTTCAAAATAGAATGAGAAATAGCATCTATCTCAAGACTCTCACCCTCCACAATAATTGGTATCGTATTATTTATGCTGTGTCAAATTTAAAGTAACAAAAATAGAATTTATTTATCTATAAAATAAAGGAACACTTAAATCTACTAAATGATGTATTACATAGGAAATACACAAAAAATGGAGCCGACTTTCATTTTCAAATTTAAAACATATTTGTTACTTTTATTTGAAACATAACTATATGTCATTAGTCATTACTTATCAGTTTGTTTGGCGGCATGTCTCTGCAACTTCACTTTGTTGTAAAATGTATGTTGGCAATAACTCCGATAGTGACATACGTCTCTTTGGAAATAAACTCAATAAGTTCTTAAAATGTTAAATTTAAAAAAATGATAGTTACAAAATTTGTTGCAAATTTTATTTTAAACACTTTTATTCTTCTTCTTATTCTGTCTATTCACTACATTAATGTAAACATTGTAAACGGTTTTATGGAATTTTAAATAATGTTGTCTATAATTAACTTGTATTCTTCTCGGTTGTTTGCAGTGTGTATTAGATTTTAATAGTCTTATGTTTTTTGCATAAACTTGATAGTTTTTGTAATATTTGCAAACAACCGAAAAACCTAACCACTTCCGGTTGATGCATTTTAGCCAAAAGTCACTAGGACCCCCCCAATTTTTGTTAAAAGCTTAAATATGAATTTACAGCACGTTCAGTTTAGCCGTCTGGGGCGTAGAGAGGACACATGCACACAGATACCACTTCGAAAACAACTTTTTCTGAATGAGGGGAGTTGAAAACGTATATTAAAAAAATCATCGATTACTATACTTTCTTTTACTTGGCAAATAAAAAATAACAAAAAATCAAATCAAATTAAAATCGAGGAGTGGACTTGTTTGGGCGTCATCGCACAATAAAACTTTTTTTATGGATTATTAGAAGATCTACAAAAAATATTTTGGACACTTTTGGATTGGACTCGACGATTTGAAGATATTGACGCTTCTTTTTAGTGACGATTGGCCGTCTAGACGCCAAACGGAACGTCAAAACAAAAAGATAAGGGATTGTAAATACAGGGTCCGCCATTAGTATTGCACCAAGCGATGTAGATTTAATACGCGTGCGATTTAAGAAATGATTTTTTAAGGTTGCATATATTACCTACCAGTGCATATTTTGACGATATTTTTGATTTGATAGTAACAATGGTTTCCAAGTGGTGGCGCCACGTACATTTTTTTAAATGACAACATGGGTCGTTTTTGGTATCATTGGATAGGCAATTTTTTTGTGAATAGGAGAGTCTATTAAAATGTAGGGTCACATCACAAAATTTTTAAGAAATAATTCAAATAAATGGAAAAATAAATATTGAAGTTATTCAAAATGAATAGAAATAATCATAAGCTATACGTTATATCCTGTGAAGCTTAATACCGTTAAGTCATCAGTTTGCAGCAATATACATCAAAACATTTAATGTCCAATCAACATTTGCTGTCGCCCTAGGTGTACCTGAAGAACCACGATTTTTACATTTTTGGTTTCTTCAAACTTTTGAACAGTTTGTGTCACTGTGGCCATTCAGATAGGGGTACTATTCGCGTGATTCCTCTAACGATCCCCATAACCAAAGATAATTAAAATTTCTATCCTTTCTAATTGTGTTAAATTCATTTCTGAAATTGGTTTAAATTAAAAAGTTATCGGTATTAAATTTGGCAT
>JARJDX010003153.1:0-11676 GCA_030264735.1 Gymnusa sp. GC000175
CCACTTCGAAATCAACTTTTTCTGAATTAGGGAGGTCGAAAACGGATATTTCCGCAAAAATCTCGATTTTGAAAATTGTCGCGATTACTATACTTTAATTTACTTTGTAAATGAAAGTAAAAATTGTATTTTTAAAATATCTGTTTGAAAAGACTATTCATTTAAAAAATATATATAAAAAACGTTTTAGGATTTAAAAAGTTGTTAGGGGAATTAATATAATCCACCTTGTAAGTCAAACTAACCTAACGCAATAAAAAAAAATCGTCGCGACATAAAAGAAATGTAGCTTTTTGATATGGGTTTATATAAAAAAAATATGATTTATGACAGCCAAAGGAGGTTTTTCAAACGTTTCTTTCGTAAAAAAATAAAATTTATAAATATTACGTCTGGGTTTAATGGCTAGAAATACAGACTTTTTTTATAATAATATGATTTTTATTTCTGAATTATGTAAATTATATTGCACTTCTTTTTACTTAAAAATTATTAAATTATTACAAAATTGCTTTACTTATGGAATGTTTTACATAAATCAAAAGCATAACGCACGTAGTTTTAGATTAATGTTATTACCTTTCTTATTGGAAAATTTATACAATTAATTTCCTTTGCTTCTTTAAATAAGTAAATCAGTGTAAAAGCATTTAAGCGACAAGTTATCAAGTACGATTTGAATAAATGCTTTCAAACGGCAATGGAGTGTTGGGGACCAAGCAGTGTTCTTAAACTAGGGTTTGTGACCAAAAAATGGGTGGTGACAGCTCTCGATATATTTTTTTAATCATGTTATAAGCTGCAAATATTGTTAATATTAAATAAATTATTATAGTACGTAACGAGTGCGTAAAAATATAGATTAAATCGTATATTTTAATTTGTCAAAAAATGGACCTATCGCCATGTCGGTCAAAATCGAAATGTTCAAAATAGCACAATGTATTTTAGTATAATATAAAATATTTAGGTGTTCATAAAACAAAATGATATAATATTCTGTAACTATTTAGTTTCGATGGATTTCGATTCCCTTGATGTTTTTTATTGTTTCATTTTCCAGCAGATCTTTTCAACGCATCCATCTCTACCGCCTCTATCCGTTTCTTCTCTCCTTTATTCAGTTTCCATGCTTCTGACCCATAGATAGTTACAGTTTTTACAATGTTCTCATAAATTCTCTTTTTAACATTTTGATATAATTTTACTCCGCCATATTACATTTATTCGTTTTATGAATATTTTTTCTTGCGATATCATTTTCCTAATATCTTTTGTGTCTCTGTCGTCTTCAGTAATCGTCACGTCCAAAAAGTTGTAATCAATATAGGCCAATATTTGATTTTCATCATCAAGCTCCAGTCGACTGCTTGGATCCCAATACATAAATATTTTGGTTTTTCTTGTATTGATTTTTATACTCCACTTTTCATATTCTATATATAGTTTCCCTGTCATATATTCCAGATTTACTATTTCTTGCGCTACCAACACTTGGTAATCCACAAATTGTAGGCTAAATATATTTGTGTCGTTATTTTGATGTCCATTTTTTTTCTTTTTTCTTCCATATTCTCAGGGTGCGTTCAATATATATTTTAAATAGCGTAGGTGATTCACATCCTTCTTTTCTTAGGCCTTTATTGCAATAAAATTCTTAAGATATATATTAACCTGCCTTAACTTCTAATATAGTTTCTTTTTACAACTTATTTACTGCTTTAATTAATTTGTGATTGATAGTGGTTTCTTCTATGGCTTGCCAACGTTTTTTTTTATGGTACATGATCGTAAGCTTCAGCTAAATTTATAAACAACAGGTGTACCTCTTCTTCGACTGCAAGTTTTTTCTCTATAATCTACTTTAGGCAAAATTTATTGTGCATAAATAAACGTTTCGTTCTAAATCCACACTGTACTTCGGCTTTCTTATTTTCGTATTCTTTTTCTATTGCGTCTCTAAGTACGCTTCCATACAACTTACTCAATGTGCGACCGTGATACCTCGGTAACTATTAAGTTTTTTCTATCGTCTTTCTTATAAATTGATGTAATTCAACCCATTCGCCATTTCTTTGGTGGATGATCTTCGTTTCGGCATATTTTTCGTTATTATTGAAAATATTTTTCAGCTACCACATTTTATCAGTTTGGCGTTAATTCCTCCGAGGCCAGGCAATTTTCTATTCTTTAATCTCCTCTGTGGTTCTATAATCTATGTTGTACACATTAATAAAATACTTCTTTTAATTCCAATTTTAAGAACTCGCCCTTTTTCTTAAAGTTTTTTCATGCTAAATAAATGTAAATCTTGCGACATTTTCTTGCAACACATTGAATGCACAGAATGCAACACATCCGCATTTTGAGGTTTTAAGGCATTGTACTGATAAAAGTTGCATTTTATAGAGATTTAATGCTCTTTCAAAGTGCAGTATTTTTAACTTGTACACCCGTGGGAGCCTTGAAAGTCAATTTTTATAAAAAATTCATCTTTCTTCGTATTAGGCTAATCTAGTCTTTTCTTATACAAGTTCTTACTGTCTTCCTGTAAATTTTCTAAGTTAAAGGTTTTGTTAATTATTTTTGCTTTATTTTCTGTTATTAAGAAAATCCTTCTTGGTTTTAAGTCTGTTTTTTATAAATGGGACAAAAATTTTGCTTTAAAAAGCAAATAGTGATCTGAGCCGCAGTTAGGTTCTCTCTGTATTTTGACATCAGTTACCGACTCTTTTTTAACACCGCCAATATTTACCGATTTTTTCAGAACCATCACTTTTCTTTTTTGGCTCCGTTAGCACGACTATAACCAGGTCCATTTCGTCTATTTGTTTTAGAATTTTTTGTAATTTTCCTCTGATAATTTGCACGTTCCATGTGGCCATTCTTAAGTTCGTTTTCGTAGTTTAGTTCGTTGTATGTTTTACCCATCTTTCCAAAGCATTGTGTTTGGATTTTTACTGTTTAATATTTTTAAAGAATACTGGATTATTGGTTCAGTGCTTTAACCCCTAACTTGGAGGACCAGGACACCTTTGTCAAAGTATACCAACACTTTTTCCTAATAATCTATTTACTAATGTGTAATATGTAAAATCTAAATTACAATAAATTTAATAATATTTATGGATAGATATTAGTCTTTTTCTGGGTTTGTACAGTTCCTCTATTTTTAATACTGCATTCCTATTATGGACATGTAGCACATTTCCAAATAAACTAATACAACTTATATTTTATACTTAAAAAAATTAAAATACTGAATTTTAAACATATGTAAACCAGCGCTGTAAGATATTTTATAAAAGCACATAGTAGTGCATAAATAATTAAATGAAACAAAATTCAATTCCATGAATTCTAAAAGCTTTTTATTATTAGCAATATCTTTTAAAAATGCAATATTCACAAACTAATAAAATGATCAATAAAGCAAATAATTTTGTTTAATTAATTTTTCTGCAAACTAAAAAAGTTCTATAAGTTTACAATTCTCACTATGAGTTATTTTTTCGTTTGCGTGGTTTATCAAAATATCTTTTATTATTTTGTATTGTACATTAAAGGTCGCGACAAAAATAATTGTTAAAAAGAATTTCCACTTTTTCACACTTATTATTGCATAATAGAATAAAATCCTAAAAGCTTTTCGGTTTAAAATGTGATTTTAAAAACATTTATTTCATTGTGCTTTTATTTTTATTTTCTTGGGTCGCACAAAGGAAGGCACCCAATTTAAAATTGATTAATTATTCCTTGGCCGTAAAATAAATGAACCTGTATTTTTTATTTAAATAGTCACTTCACGTATTTTTCCAATCTTCACACAAAATAAACAGAAAGAAAAATAACAAAATAAAATTACACTGCAGCAAAAATTTAAATTTATTTATAATTGATTTTAATTTTTACATAAAGTACTTGAGATAAATTGATAAATATTTATTAATTAACAACACAAAATAGCAATAGTTGCAAATTTAAACCATTATTTGGTTTTCAATATCAGGCATGCATTTTCCTAAACTAATATTGACTTGGTCTATACTTGTAGAGGTAATTGATATAATAACTTAGGTTTGTTAGAATATTTTAATAATAAGTGTTATAGGTAACTATTATGTAGTGGTTTGTTGATTAATTCATAAAATGTAATTTGTGGGAAGTTAATTTATGAAATATAATTAACCATGCCCAAATAGGTAATAAAAACACTTCGAAACTAGTCCCCAAATAAAATAATTTAATTATACATTTTGGTTTTTCATTCTTATTAAAATTTTTGTTTATACTGTTAAAATATTTAAAAATTAATACGGCGTAATGGTGACCATAAAAATGGTCTTTGTACGGCGGCGTATAAAGCAAAAGAAAATAATTGTACTAAATTTTTCCAGAAATATTATGCTAATGAATGCAAATTCAATCAATGAAGAGAAGAATAAAACATCTCTCATACAGTCACTGTCAAATTTAAAAATTCATCAACCTAGGAATAAAAATACAAAAAAATCAGAATGGACCAAAAACTTCAAGAGAAAAATCAAAGAAAAGAAAGAAATTTGAAGAAGATAACACCAATAATATGTAGGTCTAAGAAGAATACAAAGAAAAGAGAAATAAAACAAAAAAAGAAAGCAAAAAAAGAATCATGGAAAAAATTCGTTGAAACATTGAACGATAACAATAAAGGCAACTAAAAATTATTTTATGGAACAATAAAATAACTGAAACAATAACAGTACACAACATGACGAAATTAAAAAACAAACAAGAAAAGACAATCACTGACGAAGATGAAATTATACAAAGATGGAGACAACACATTGAAAAACTGACAGACCAAACAACAAAAGAGACTAAGGCGTCAGGAAACGAAAAAGAAACGCAAGATAAAACAAGCACAAAAAGAAATGAGGAGATAAATGAAGAAAAAATAAGAGAAGCAAAAAAAAGCTAAACAAGGAAAGGAGCAGATGAAGTAACAGCGGAGTTGATGAAATACATGGGAGAAGAAGGAATAACATAAATGAAAGAACTATTAAACAAAATAATAAAGAATGGAAGAACTCCAAGAGAATGGAAGAAAGAAGTCATATTATACAAAAAAAGCGATAAAAGGAGATACGATAATAACAGAGGAATCAAGTTAAAAACCGCATCAATTAAGATACTAACAAGAATCATTGAAAAAAGAATGAGGAAAAAACTTAAAGAAACAATTTAGGACAACTAATATGGTTTCCGAAAAAAAGAAAACGTCCAGGACCTAATCTTCACATTATTACAGATAGGTAAGAAGCTCATAAAGAAAAATAGAGACATATACAAACGCTTCGTAGATTTAGAAAAAGCCTTTGACAGAATACGAAGAGAAGATATATGGAGAGAACTACAAAAAGAGGGATTAAGGAGGCAACTATCAAATTAATAAAGAACATGTATAAGGGGTATACAAACAAAATGATAGAAAACAACGAGAAATCCACCGAATTACCACTAAAATAGGCGTCAAACAAGTATGTTCACTGAGCCTGCTATTATTTACTATAATACTAGATAAAGCACGGTTACAATAAAGAAGATGAAAAAACTAAGGATTGTATAATAAAAAATAAAGATATCACAATTAGTAGAGCTACTATTTGCAGATGACATCGCACTTGAAGCAAAAACAGAAGAGGACCTACAACATAACGTGGAAATACTAGTTGAAGAACTGGTAAAAATAAATATGAAAATAAACCAAGACAAAAGAGAGAGCATGATAATATCGACAAAAAAAAGAAAAACACCAAATCAAGGTATAAACAGATAGAACAAGTAAATCATTTAAATTCCTACGAACAACAACTACCAATAATAATTTAGTGCTATGAAAAAAATGATAATAGAGGACAAAATAAGCAAAACAGAGAAGATATTTAACATGCAGAAAAACACCTTTTGTAACAAAAAGAAAACAGCAAAGAGCACAAAACCGAAAACGTTAGAATAGTATTACGATCCACGTTAACATACAGCAGCGAAACTTTGATAATGACAGAAAAATAAAAAAAAACAAGTTTTACCGCCTTTGAAATAAGGTTTCTTAGAAAAATTAAAAAATTGGAAACAAAACAGGAAAAAACAAGATAACAATAATCGACAAAATAATAGAACGACAAATATATGTAGAATTAACAAAGATAAAAGTCATAGGAGATTATACCAGATACCAGCAACAAAGAATAATCAAAAAGAAAGACCAAGGAAAGAATGAAACAATACAGTAAGAAAATAGGCAGAAAAAAAGGACTATATGGGAAAAGTAAAACACTAACCCACAACAGAAAACAATAAGGAGACTATTATCGAATTAAAAATAAAATAAAATATACGCCTTGCACTGTAATGCAAAAAGATTAAAAAAAAAAACTTTGACACTTACCATCTGTTGTTTATTAGATAGCTTAATTTGCTAGGTTTGACGTAAAATTACTCATTACTTATAAGGATAATCATAAATTAAGACTTTTTTGTTTAGAATGCTTTTTGTTAAATATACAATAATTTTATCGAAAGCTATTATTGAAATGTTTTCGGCAAGGCGAGGTGTAAAAAATTGCTTTCTCTTGGCGTTTAGAAACTGGCGATGATAATTTTTTTCATTATTTTGTATTATATTGTGTGATTTATTACTAAAATCAAAATAGGCTTCAATTCGACACGGTCTTGTGGTTCCAGGACAAAATGTCGCGGAGCAAACGGTGTGGTCAAAATATCGCGAAGACAAAATGTGATTTTGACGTTTATACAGTTTTCGTTTATAAAAGAAAAACAATTTTAAGTTTAAAGTAAATATTAGTTTTAATGACATAGTAAAAACCTTGAATTTTAGTAAATTAGCCGTTCACAATTAAAATTTGAACACTATAAAAAATAAAATAAAAAATAATAAAAAAAAAACTATAAAAATATTTTACATTTTAAAATTTAAATTAGGTAAATTTTATGAAACCCATTTGATTATGTATGTTTCATCATCTATGCAATGAATTTTCCACAAAACATTTACTATATCCATATGACTGGCGACAATTTTTTAAGCGGCATTTTGTACTCGCGACATTTTATCTGTATCATTTCGTCCGTGATATTTTGTCAGCACAACGTTATTAAAAGTTAAATTAACGTATAATTTTTAACTAGTAAACTCTGTTAAAAATATATTTTTATGATAATTTACAGTTATATCAAAACCATTAAACGAATTTCTAATTTGATTTTTATATAAAATATGTCCGTTTAAATTGCTTTAAAACAATGGAAAATAGCAAAGAGAATAATATAACGGGTAAAGTCTGATTGAATTTTAACAGCGCTGCATCTTTACTTACATAAAATGTGCTTAAAATAGAAAAATTGTAAAATATGTTCTACATTTTTATATATATTTTTCTGAATATGCAAAATTATTTAAAAAAGAGCATAAATAACAATGCAATTTTATTCATCTGGCGGACAATTTAATTTACAATAAGTATAAATGGCACATACAGACATTTTTTTGGAAGACCCTCAAAGATGTACTTCCACTTCAATTTTCTGAGATTACAATACTTTATCTTGCTTTCGTATGATAACGTAAAAATAAGAAATAAATTATCCTAAAGAATGTCCAATAACTAAAAACTGGCACTAGTAAAGATTACTATGTACGATTAAAAACGTGTATAAGTGTTGATCTAAAATAAAAACAAATATTTACAGACTGGGGTAAAAAATTAAAGTATTCATCCACAATTACATTTCTGACATCATAATTATTATTAAGAAATCTGATTCTTTAATTTCCGTTAGATAAATTTAAGCATATCACGTTCCATATATTTGGAAATGTAAATAAATTAATACCCTTTTCATGTTAAATTTGCATATCTTGAATATTTCAACATTTTAATTTTATTTCTGTCATTTTGCTTGCAAAGTTTTGAGATATCACCCACACAACATGCAGAAGATATAAATTATTATTTGTTAAAATAATTTTTTTTAATTAAACCACATAAATAAAATGTTATAAATAAAATTGTTAAAAATAAATAAATAAACCATTTTAATTTTTATAGCATGATATGAAAACATTAAAAGAAGTAAAAACACTAAAACAGAAATAAAATGTAAAATTTTTAAATAATGAAGAAAGATAAATAGAAAAGACTTAAAATACCAAACCAGAAACGATAATAATTGTGTGTAACAATATTGTGGAATCGGAACAACATTGACGACGAAGAATTTTATAAAAAAAATTACTAATAGAAATCAACAAATGAAAGAATCAGAGAAATAATGAAAGCCATACACACAATCACGGACGATATTGAAAATAAACAGCTCATATGGTACGGTCATGTGTAGTGAAAGCCAGAGCGGATGTTTCCAAAACAAATCCTTAATTGGCAACCCATACTTTGAAAAAGAAGAAGAAGAAGGCCAAGAAAAAGCTGCCAAGAAGAAATAGACGAGGACCTGAAGGAAAGCATTATCGAGAATGGACTGTGGAATGACCGAGACAGATGGAAATTGGAAATCGGAAGACGTCAAAGAGCTACGTCTTCCGATTCTTTCCCTTTGATCCTTGTCTATTCTTTCTCGGCAACTGATTCTTTTATTTTTTATTCGTTTAAATCTTGATCTTCCGCCTGCTCTTTATCATTCCGTTTCGGTTGCTTAAGTGATTTGATTGCTCTAATTTTCATAGGCCATATTTCTGAAATGTAGATTTTGATACTTTTATTTATAGTATCATAGATTCTTTTTTTGATTTTCTTTGTTTTTTTTTTGTGTTTTTCTTTGTGATGATAATGATGATTATCCTATATCTCACCATTTAGCAGGGCAAAAAATGTTTTTTTTAAGTTTTTTCGTGATAGTAACTCCTAATTATTTGTATTCCTTATAGTGTTTTATGAGTTTCCCATCTTCCATTTCCATATATTGTTGTTGATCTCCTATACACATGTATGTACTCGGTTTTTTATGTTCATTTCAAGTCCCCATTTCTTATATTTTTCGATGGTTTTTTGTGTCATGTAGTTTAAATTATTATAGTCCTGGCCCACTACCACCTGATCATTCGTGAAGACACATGTGTAGCCACTCAATATACACACTCTAAAACCTGCTTTTTCTTCTGCTTTCATTGCTTCGTATTGGTCTTATTGGTCACTGCTATTCCGCGGTGGTTCTCCCATCTCGTTATGGAGAAAATGGGTATATAATTTTTGGGTTTATAATGTGTTGATACATTTGTAAAATAGTCTTCTAAGAAGGCTGCTGAGGTTGTTTGTGCCGTATTTCAAAAGTTTCCCTAAAATATTTTCGGGTCTAGCAGATTTTTCGTTTTTAAATGTTTTGCATACCTTACTTGTTTCTTCACATTATAATCCGATGGGTGATGCTGCTATGATAATATTTAGGTCAGCCATTTTTTGATGATTTTTAAATTCTCGTCGTTGTTCTACATTTCTCTCTAAAGTTCCCTTTCCATTCTAAGTGTTTTATAATCGATAAGATGTTTTTAGTTTTAGTGTTTCTTATATTTTTTAATAATTTCCAGCCCTCGGACCTTTTGCGCCCTCCTAAGTACGCATTTACTCTATGAAAGTTCCTTTCCCAGGTTTCGTTTTTCTTCTTACATATGTTTTGTGTCACCTTTCTTTGAAATAAAGAATAGCTAGATTTTGTTAAAAAAACCAATGGTTTTGGAAAAAGAAAAACTACATTTGGAGAAAACCACTTCTCTGTAAATTAAAAAAAAAACAGTTATTTTTCCTTTTTAGCCCATTTGGAGGCTACCTGTATATTTGTGGGAGTTATTGCAATAACAAATAACCACTGAATATAAAATAGGTTTGCAAATCTCCACGATTCTTCATAAGAGAACAGAACAGGTTTTGTACCACAAATTGATATTTTTTTATTTTATTTTTTACTAATTTCAATTTTTTGACTTACATGTTTCATAAGAATAATTTCTTTTCGTAATAAAACTTTTTTTTACCTAACTGCGATGATACATTAGGGGGTTCCTTACAAAACTTCATTAACTAGTGGGGTTTCGAAAGATATTAAAGGTTGAAAACCGCAATGAAAAGCATTGAGACTCTCACATTATACCAATATTTACACGATGGAAGGACTTCGCCAGTTAGGAATAAAATCCAAATATGTGCAGTAACCATTTGCAAGAAAAGGTTTATAATTAAACTTTTCAATTTTATTCTACGAGAACATTATATTTTAATTTTTCTTCATTCCTATCAAAGATTTCATAATTTAATATATTAATATGATACATCGTAAATTTGAAGATTGTATTTAAAGTACCGTGACATTTTTTTTATACCAATACAAAATTCAAAGCATATCACCGAATTAAATCAATTTAACCCCCATCTGGTGACTTACTATTTATGCACCAGAAGGCGTATAGCTTCTTTGAAATAATCAATTCACCTATAAAATTACAAAAAAACAAAATTTGACAAAAATTTTAGAAGATATGAAACCAACATCTCTATTATATTTCCATAAATAACGTGGGTCTGTGAATAGGATCTACCCGATATTGGAAACTCCGAGCGTAGCAAAAAACATATCAGGAGAAACGTCAATTTAAAGGGCAATGCATGACATATGTGAATATTTAAGCTTTTTTCATCCGATTCTCTTGAAATGTTACAATTTAGTTTGTAATAAGCTAAAATCTCAATTATATATCTTATACTGTGTTTCATCCAACCCATTATGAATATTTTTAAGGAATAATAATTTCTTAAAACGAAAGGATACAATTCCAGCAAAAATAATGATGAAATTTTTTATTTTAAAATATCACAGTTACTTATAAAAATAAAAACATATTTTTATAGCATGCTGTAACTTGATATATTAGTAAAAATGTTAATGGTGAGACTTTTTAGGAATAACCGAAGGAGGAGCCCCGCGGTTTAGCTGAGATAGTTCTCTTAATAGTAGTCTTGCATTTAATATCTAGACCAGAAGATTTTATTTTTATTTCTTTTTCGTCTTCTACCTTCTTTTTTTATTTATTCCTTTTTTTAACTTCTTTATTCCTTTTCCTTCGACATCCCTTTTTCTTCTTCTTCATAATTTCATTGTTCTTGCTTATTTCAAAATTCAATTTAAGATTAAAAGGTAAAATTTCTGGAGTGGATATCTTTTCTCCGTCTTTCTTTGTTTGCTTTCTCCTTATTCTTCTTTCTTTTTATTTATTTATTTCTTCGTTCTTTGTTTTCCATTATCTTACTTCTTCTCTGGAGTGGCACTATTTCTAAACTCTGGTACAATATGCACGTAGCAAGATAAATAGACAATTTAATAATAATAATAATTTACAAGAATCATATTTTTCAGAGCTACTTTTAACAAATATAATTAAATTATTATTAAATTGTGTGTCGTGTCGAGTTATGACAGGTATGACAGTATTAAATTATATTAAAAGCTTAAAATTATAAGGCATATAAATTGATAAACAGTGTCTAATTTAAGGTGGCGTTCGAATTGCTCAAATACGTAAAAATATAGGCTAAAAACACTGTTTACAAAGCTCAGGGTTTCAGCCACTGTAATTAACAGAATTGAATTAATTTTTTATACAGGCTG
>JARJDX010003172.1:0-12555 GCA_030264735.1 Gymnusa sp. GC000175
AATTTGATACAAAAATTATTTTTGAGATTTCAACAGATATCGACGTTTTTGGGTTATTATGGTTATTGTATACATTAATTTTTTTATTTTTCTTATAGTTTCAAATAAATTTTATAGTGTACTCCATGGGCGTAGCCAGGGTTGGACAAGAAGGGGCACTTGCCCCCTCATGGATCTCATTATTTTGCACATAAAACTTTAAAAATCTAAAAAATTTTTTTACTAATTTATAGTCTTACATAAAACTCTGCCGACGCCTATAGTATATACTTCAGAGAAAGTGTTCTTATTTCCTAATATTTATTTATAATTGCGAATATTCTTTGGTGGATTCATTTAAATTCAATTATTTTACATTAAATTGCTACTTAATGCTTTTATTCCGCCGCCATTTTATAAAAATAATATATTTCATTACGTGTTGACTAATTTGACGTTAGGAATTCTTCGGCGAGTTAATTGTAAATTTGTTTTGCAATTATAAGTTAATAAATGTATGTTTCGTTTTGTCTGTTGTTCAGTGGGAGGTGAGTTTCTAATTGTTAATAAATTGTCGGTGGTAATTTGTTTCTCGAGTGTTACTTTTTAGCTTAAATCAAATTTTTTATTTAACGTCTGGTGAAAATAATTCACATTTGCTCTACGTTGGGCGCCAAAAACCTTCAACTGAACATCATATTATCATAACTTGTCTATTAAGAATAATCAATGGTGGAGTTATTTGAATTTAATTATTTTACATTTAATTATTATTTATTGCTTTTATTCCGACGCCATTTTGTTGAAATAATATATTTCACCACGTGTTGACTAATTTGGCCTCAGGAGATTGAGTATCTAAAAGTTAATAAATTGTCGGTGGTAAATTAGTTCATCGCGTGATACTCTACAGCTTAAAACGATCCGTATATTTAACATATGCTGAAAAAAATCCACATTTGCCCCACGTTGGGCGCCAAAAACCTGTAAATGAATAACATATTATCGACACTTCTTTATTGAGCTGTGATTCCAAATGTTAACGAAATGGATTAGTCATTTATTTTTTAATAAAAATTTATAATTGCGAATACTCTCTGGTGGATTCATTTGAATTCAATTATTTTACATTTAATTACTATTTATTGCTTTTATTTCGACGCCTCATTGCGTGTTACTCTACAGCTTGAAACGATCCGCATATTTAACATATGGTGAAAAAAAAATCCACATTTGCCCCACGTTGGGCGCCAAAAGTAACACGCGATGAACGCGCCATTTATGAAATGTTACAGTAGGCACTAAGCCTTTTGGAGTTTCTTCAACACCATCTCCTTTAAATGTTTTTGAGGAGTCGTCTGTTCCTCTAAGATAGAAAGAAGAAAAGATAACGAAGAAAAAGGAAAAAAATGAAAATGAAGATAAAGCAACAAAGAAAAATATTTTATAATTTTTAGAGAAAAAAATGAGTGATACAAGAACTAAATTAAATAATTTATTTCTTTCTTTTAATGCTTCTTGCTTATTTTATTTTTCACACGTTTATTTGTTGTGAATAAAACAGAAACAAAATTAGATTTAAAATCAGAAACACACTCGCGCGCGCAAATATAATTTCATTGATCGAATACATTTTCATTTCCCAGTTTTAAATTTCGCGCAAAAGCCTGCAAAAGCAGCACAAAAAAATTTAATTTTTTACAAGCTAGTGCACACAGGAAGTTACTGCGTCATTTTCCCGATCCTATCTGAGCCCTTACTTTTTTTTCTAACGTACGCGCGCGTAGTAAAAAAAAATTTACTCGTGAAAGAAAACTCGCTGACGCGTTTTGTTTCAATAAAGTGTTATGATAGATGTTGGGCCAACATTTAAGCCACTAAACATAAAGAACGATAAGGAAAGTTCTACATTTTTTTTTATAAACATTTCGCGTGACTAAAACTCCTCTTCGGATGAGGAAAGGATTTTATAGCAACCAAAACGCAATTATAATTATTTTTTTTTATTTGTGGTTCTTTTGTTTTGATTAAAATTTTAATAAAAAAATAAATCATTTCGTATAAAAATATTGAACGCTTGAAATTAATTTATTTTGCTTATTGAAGTGACAATTTAGAAGACTGATGATAAAAACTGGATTTCCATTACACTGAATTAATAAAACCGTTTCTCCCCCTGGGGGTTAAACACGATTCAGACGTTTTGTTTAAATTATCCAAGTCTTAATTTACAGACTTCATTAATTAAATAAAATAATCCTCCAAAAAAATTGTCACATGTCACCCTATTTCCACTAACGAAGTATTTACAATACTTATAATGGGACTTATTAATAAATAAATTGTCTTGTGAAAAATATAAATGATCGCAAGAAAGATAAATTGCTTTTTTTTGTTCTTCTATGATGCATTGTTTAATATATCTTGTGTTGTTTCCTACTTTAGCACTCTAAGAAAATTTTATATTTGTGCACTTTCATTTTTAAAAACTAAAAATAAAGCGAGTATTATCATACCATAAAAAAAAAATGAAAATCCCCCAGATGACGAATTGCTGAACAGATATGGCGGGTGTTGAGGAAATTAAATACAATTAATAAATTATCGGTGGTAAATTTGTTCATCGCATGTTACTCTACAGCTTAAAACGATCCGTTTATTTAACATATGGCGAAAAAAATCCACATTTGCCCCACGTTGGGCGCCATAAGTAACACGTGATGAACGCAAACCCCATTACTACTACCTTGATGAAAATTCATTGTAAATTTTGTTTATCCAAACAATTAATTAAACCAAATTTTTTTTGGGAACTTTGAATAAATTATTGTAAATAAAAAATAGTGCCAGTAGAAGAAGCAAAAAAAAATTTTCATTTGCAATTTAATAGAAACGCATAAAAATATAAAATCCAACTATCACTTTTAATAATTCCAAGCTCATTTTCGTAATTATCATCATAATTTTGCACCATTTAAACACCGGACGTTTATTGGATCGTTCAGTATATTAAAATCATGCAATATTCCTCAACGAAAGGTTCGTGAATTACACATAATTGTGCCGTTATGAAACCGCATTATATCATAAATAAAACACAAGATGTAAATGGAATTTCAAATGAATTCACGAACGCAAAGTACCACCAAATATCGCTTTTGTTAAATTCGTCCGCTTTACCTATACCCACTTTATTTAATGAATTTATTTTTGCTTCAGTAGTTATTTAAGCACCAAACAACGGTAGAAACATTGAATTGCCTTAGAAAAAAGAACGTAACAATGAAATGCAGGTAATTAATTAATTACCAAACTGAGTAGTTCTTTTGAAATGTACTGGTGAGAAATGTACCGGTGAGAAGCTAGCAGTACGTTTAAGCAATAGAAAAAAAATTATTTTAGTTTAATGCAAATAAAATAAAAATTATTACAGCTACAGCAAGAGTAGGTACAGTAAATGAACGGACTTTAAATTTTCCATCGCTAAATATGATGCACCAACTTATCTAACTTTAATTAATTAACTTTAGTTAATTAAAAGAAGTGATTAATGTAAACGCCCAATGAGTTCTAATTATAACTCATAATAATTAAGGAAAATTTTAAAAATATTTTAGGCTGAAATTTTTCAAAATTCGATAAAGATAAGTGAGTGTTTTTTAGCATTTTATTAAATTTTGTCCCCATTTTGCAAAAAAAAAGTTTATAGGATTGTATAAAAAGGTAATATTAATTTTGACAGCTTGTAACTTAACTAATACTAATCAAAACTATAACAGTCTTTCACAGACTTGTAGATAATTAATTTGTGTATCAAATTTAAGAAAACAAAAATCGCTTCACGGAAAAAAAAGTTTTAAAACTTGGAGTATAAAAATGCATTTTACAATGTTCATTTTCTAAAAAACTGTCAATTTTTTTGATAATTTTTAGAAAATGACCAAAATGGTAAAATTTTTATTATGACACGTTAAATTTAACTAGCTTTACACTGGTTTTTTCCATTTTGCAAAAAATATTTTTTATAGGTTCGTGTGAAAAACTAATATTGATTTTGACAGCTTGTAACTTAAGTAATACTAATCAAAACCATAATTGTCTTTCACGGGCTCATAGATAATTAATTTGTGCATAAAATTAAAAAATGAAAACCAAAATCACTTTACGGAAAAAAAAGTTATAAGATTTGGAGTGAAAAAATGCATTTCACAATGTTGATTTTCCAAAAAACTGTCATTTTTTTTGATAATTTTTAGAAAATGACCAAAATGGTCAAATATAGATAATTAATTTGTGCATCAAATAATAAAAAAAACAAAATCGCTTGACGGAAGCAAAAGTTATAAGACTTGGAGTGAAAAAATGCAAATCAAAATGTTGATTTTCCAAAAAAATTTAAATTTTTTTGATAATTTTTAAAAAATGACCAAAACGGTCAAATTTTTATTATTACGCGTTAAATTTAACTAGATTTACACCAGTTTTTCCCATGTTTTAAATTTTGGCCCCATTTTTCAAAAAATATTTTTTATAGTATCGTATAAAAAACTAATATTGATTTTGACAGTTTGTAACTTATCTAAAACGAATCAAAACTATAACAGTCTTTAACAGACTTAAAGATAATTAATTTGTGCATCAAATTAAAAACAAAAACCAAAATCACTTAACGAAAACAAAAGTTATAAGACTTGGAGTGAAAAAACGCATTTCACAATGTTGATTTTCCAAAACACTGTCAATTTTTTTAATAATTTTTTGAAAATGACCAAAATGGTCAATTTTTTATTATAACACGTTAAATTTAACTTGCTTTACACTTGTTTTTTCCATTTTTTAAATTTTGTCCCCATTTTGCAAAAAATATTTTTTATAGGATCGTGTAAAAAACTGATATTGATTTTAACAGCTTGTAACTTAAGTAATACTAATCAAAACTATAACAGTCTTTCACAGGCTTATAGATAATTAATTTGTGCATCAAATTAAAAAAAGAAAACAAAAATCGCTTCACGGAAACAAAAGTTATAAGACTTGGAGTAAAAAAATGCATTTCACAATTTTGATTTTCCAAAAAACTGTCAATTTTTTTGATAATTTTTAGAAAATGACCAAAATGGTCAAATTTTTATTATAACACGTCAAATTTAATAAGCTCTACACTAGTTTTTCTCGTTTTTTAAATTTTGTCCCCATTTTGCAAAAAATATTTTTTATAGGATCCTGTGAAAAACTAATATTGATTTTAACAGCTTGTAACTTAATTAATACTAATCAAAACTGTAACAATTTTGCACAGGCTTATAGATAATTAATTTGTGCATCAAATTAAAAAAAGAAAACCAAAATCACCTTACGGAAAAAAAAGTTATAAGACTTGGAGTGAAAAAATGCATTTCACAATGTTGATTTGCCAAAAAACGGTATATTTTTTTGATAATTTTTATAAAATGACCAAAATTGTCAAATTTTTATTATTAAACGTCAAACTTAACTAGGTTTACACTAGTTTTTAAAATTTTTTAAATTTTATCTCAATTTTGCAAAAAATATATTTTTAAAGGATCGTGTGAAAAGCCAATATCGATTTTGACAGCTTGTAACTGAACGAGTACAAATCAAAACTATAATAGTCTTTTACAAGCTTATAGATAATTAATTTTTGCATCAAATTAAAAAAAGAAAACAAAAATCGCTTCACGGAAACAAAAATTATAAGACTTGGAGTAAAAAAATGCATTTTACAATGTTGATTTTCTAAAACACTGTCAATTTTTTTGATAATTTTTAGAAATGGACCAAAATGGTCAAATTTTCATTATAACACGTCAAATTTAACAAGCTTTACACTAGTTTTTCCCATTTTAAAATTTTGTCCTTATTTTGCAAAAAATATTTTTTATAGGATCGTGTGAAAAAACTAATATTGATTTTAACAGCTTGTAACTTAATTAATACTAATCAAAACTTTAACAGTCTTTTACAGGCTTATGGATAATTAATTTGTGCATCAAATTAAAAAAAGAAAACCAAAATCACTTCACGAAAAAAAAGTTATAAGACTTGGATTGAAAAAATGCATTTTAAAATGTTGATTTTCCAAAAAACTGTCAATTTTTGTAATAATTTTTAGAAAATGACCAAAATGGTCAAATTTTTATTAAAACACGTCAAATTTTACTAGCTTTACACTAATTTTTACCACTTTTTTTTTAAAAATTTTGTCCACAATTTGCAAAAAAAAAATTTTGTGGGATCGTGTGAAAAGCTAATATTGATTTTGACAGCTTTTAATTTAACTAATACTTATTAAAACTTTACAAAAAAAGTTACAAGACTTGGAGTATAAAAATGCATTTCACAATGTTGGTTTTCCACAAAAACTGTAAATTTTTTTGATAATTTGGTCATTTTTAGAAAATGACCAAAACGGTCAAATTTTTATTATTACAAGTTTAATTTAACTAGCTTTACACTAGTTTTTCCCATTTTTTAAATTTTGTTTCATTTTGCAAAAAATATTTTTTATAGGATCGTCTGAAAAACTAATATTGATACTATATATAACTTATTTTATCGTGGTTAAGAAACCTCCGAATCTACAAAAATTAGAAAAATTTTAATCAACGACACATATCGCGATTATGTACTCTCGAAAACAGTAGTCCTATTCGCTTCGGTTGTTGGCGATTACAATAAAAATTTGGACTTTGTCTGCAGCAGCTCTGACTACGCCAATTCGGTTCGGTTTGGTGCTTCTGGAATTTCTTTGTTCGTTGTAGTGATAATCTGCTTTTCTTTCTGTTATAGCGTGTATTTTTCTTATTAAAGAAGCGCGTTATTAAGTTTTTCACAAGGTATCTTATTGATTTTTGGTTTACATGATGTGTGTTCTACACACCACTGTACTTATGCTTTGTGGATTACATAAAAGTTTTTAACAATGTCATCTGGTTAAAGGTCTGGTCAGTTCAATGGGCGTGCCACTTCATCCTGAAGAAGTATTGCGTCAGTTATACGTAAACAGCAAAGTAGTAGTCAAAGTTAATGGAATTCTGTCAGATGATCGCGGTTGGCTGCGTTTTATCTCCGTATTTGTTTAATGTCTATACAAAACATACCATGCGAAGTGTGTTAGACGGATGGGAAGGATAATAATCTTTTTCTGGGGCTAAATACTGGTCTTGAAGGTAAGATAAGTATTTAGCCCCAAAAAAATTTTATCTGCTTCTGGACAAGTGCTTACTACTTGCAGCGCCACCCGCGTGATTTCGCTTGTGCAGGCTACGAACCAAAAACAAATTCAAAATTTGAATGTGATAGAAGATACGAAAAAGGAAAAGAAAAACAAAAAGGAGAAAAAATAACAATTTTGTGTTTGTACAATTTCCGGTTAAAATTAGCGTGTTCTAGAAGCGAAATAGAGCCAAGTTTATATCGTCCTCTTCTTATTTTTTCTTTTTTTTTTTCCTTTTTCTCCAAGTGTCGTACTCAGTTAAAAAGCGTAGGCGACTTAATTTTTATTTTTGATTAATTCACCATACCCAAAGCTTGAGAAACACTTTTAAAACGTTAAAGCAAATTGAATTTTCCAGCAAATAATAGTTTTCAATTAAATTTTAGTTGAAAACTAATAAAATTTTACATTTTAAAGCAAAATTTCCACATCATATATTACACGTAAATTTCTTCATAATAAATTTTTCTTTTGATGTATGAAATTTAATTTCATTACATAATTAATGAATGATAGTTGGTTATAAATCAAGTTTAATTTCCAATAAGCGATCAAAACTTTATTAATCCATCAAAACTATTCATCAGTGCACATCATAATCAAAACAAATTTCGCGGTTGGAAAGAGCGAATGTTAATAAATGAAGCCAAAATTAATCTAAACACAAAATAAAATTAATCTAAACGCACACAACAAAACCAATCTAAATACAAAACAAAATTAATTTTAATAAAGTATGTGATTATCATTAGTTGGTGTTATCTGATTAAAGAAAGCTCGAGTTAATCACAAAATAAGATTATTTATTGGTGTTATCTGATTAAACAAAGTTGGGGATGAAGATCGAAAAAATAAATCTAAAATTGATATTGGAAACTTTGCTGACAAGTATAGTCAGTGGTTTCGATATATAGTACTAGCTAAAATTGAGATGCATATCGGGTCTATCATGCCCAAGTTTATGCCGCGTCATTTTTGATATGTAAAACGACGGTCTGACGTGTGGATGACGGAACTTGATGGATTGACTCGAGAACTCTCATTGCAGACTACTGTATCTATTATGTTTCCCATCTATTCCGTGCCTAATATTTGAAAATGTTTTAGCACTTTTATGTTTTAAATATCACTTAACACCTTTAAGGACACATTAACGCATGCAAAATTAAATATTTGTTTTATATGCACGCGATGCTAACATAACAAAAATATTAAATTTAGAAAAATTTTAATTTAAAAAAATTTGCTAATAAATTGACGTGGCATTTGCTAAAAATTAAAAAAGTCGTGTGGCAACCACACCACCATTTTTATTATATTTTTTGATGTAAATTAATTGAGATTAAAATTAATTTGTAAAGGATTTAATTAATTCCGTTTTTAAATTAAAATTATTATGGCTCATGTAGGTATAGAAATGTGTATTCAATGAATTTTGCTTTAATTAAAGCTAGAAGAGCCTGTCTGTGGTCCCAGTCAGTCTGTGGTTGTCGTTAATTAGAAGGAATGGGGTAATTCAGGTCGTAACATTCTAAAATATACATTTTAATTCAAATATAATAGAGCTGTAGGTATGAGGACCCAACTAAATGTCTTTAGTTTGTTTGTGAAAGGAGCTATTGTGCTTAACTCTACAACATTAGAGACGGTATTTTCTCCGTTAGCTTTACAAATGCGCACACAAAAAAGTATGTGAAGTTTACTCCTGCGTTTTATATACATATACCACATGAATTATTCGCCTACATAAATCGTAATAAATTGATATTATTCCAATTTGAATAAATTTCGATTTAGCATTAAATTTAGATTTATATATTTCACATTTATTTATGAGGCGATAATCATATTCCTCTGATAAAATTGTTCGCAATAAAAGTTATCCTTTATAATTTCTCAATTTTAAATAAATCAATTTCGTCTGTAATTAATTTAAGGGAAATTACAAAGCCAGAAAATTCCCGAAATCACAATGGAATATTTAATTATTTACAACATAATTAAATATTTCAATTATTTTTCGTATTGCTACAGGGTAGGCATGGGAGTACATGGGAGACATAAGGGCTAAGGCTGCCAGGCTAACCAGATATAGTTTCCACTAGTAATGGTGGAAAAAAGAAGTCACCTCAATAAAAATGGAGAAAATTAAAATTATACAGTTAAACCTAATAAGAAGAATAGAGATCAACGGCACAAAATTAGAGAGCAAATATGGAAATAATAAGAAGGCAAACATTAAAAATGAGATTATCCTCGGGTACTATATCCACTAGTTTTTTATTTTCTCTTATTAGTTGGTCCTTATTGCATATGATTTTCACATTTTTATAATTTTTGGCCCTTTTTTAACTAATAATAAAAATAATTGTGTACCCTTTTTCGCCTACCTAGTCGATCGCTAGTCGCGCAATACTTATGGACAATGGTGTAAGTCTGGACGTCCATCACATAACTTGTTCAAAGTATTTCGAAAAAAAAAAATTATTGGATTAAACTACAGTTTATTCACACGAATATTTTCTAAATTAAGATAATAACAGCAGAAAATTAATTAATTATTGCTAATTTTCACCGTGTCAATTTTGATGCAGTTTGCACTCGGGATAAAAAATTTAGTGCTTAATAACATATTAAAATATAAAAATGTTTCAATGTTCCATTTAATCTGTAAAAATTAATGTTTTTTAATTTAATTTAATGTTTAAAAAATTTAATTTTTGGTTGTTTTGATCCAAGCTCAATTATAATTAAATTTTTTTAAATTTCCACCGTGTCGATTTTAATGTAATTTGCACTTGAAATAGAAAATTTATTGCTTAATAACATATTAAAATATAAAAATGTTCAATGTTGCATTTAATAGGTAAACATGTTTGTTTAAAAAACTTCAATTTTTGGTTATTTTGATCCAAGCTCAATTTTAATTAAAATTTTGCGAATTTCCACCGTGTCAATTTTAATGCAATTTGTACTCGGGATAGAAAATTTATTGCTTTATAACATATTAAAATATTAAAATGTTCCAATGTTGCATTTAATGGGTAAAAATGTTTGTTTAAAGAATTTCAATTTTTGATTATTTTGATCTAAGCTCAAGTTTAATTAAAATTTTCTGAATTTCCACCGTGTCGATTTCAATGCAATTTTCACTAGAAAAAATAGAAAATTTCTTGCTTAATAACAAACTTAAATATGAAAATGTTCCAATGTTGCATTTAATGGCTAAAAATGTTTGTTTAAAAAATTTCAAATTTTGGTTATTTTATTCCAAGCTCAAATTTAATTAAAATTTCCCAAATTTCCACCGTGTTGATTTTATTGCAATTTGCACTCGGGATAGACAATTTATTGCTTAATAACATACTAAAATATGAAAATTTTTTAATGTTGCAATAAGTGGCTGAAAAAGTTTGTTCAAAAAATTTCAATTTTTGGTTATGTTGATCCAAGCTTAATTTTAATTAAAATTTCCCGAATTTCCGTCGTGTTGATTTTATTGCAATTTGCACTTGGGATAGACAATTTATTGCTTAATAACATACTTAAATATGAAAATGTTCCAATGTTGCATTTAATGGGTAAACATGTTTGTTTAAAAAATTTCAAATTTTGGTTATTTTATTCCAAGCTCAAAATTAATTAAAATTTCCCGAATTTCCACCGTGTTGATTTTAATGCAATTTGCACTTGTGATAGACAATTTATTGCTTAATAACATACTAAAATATAAAAATGTTTCAATGTTGCAATAAGTGGTTAAAAATGTTTGTTCAAAAAATTTCAATTTTTGGTTATGTTGATCCAAGCTTAATTTTAATTAAAATTTCCCGAATTTCCACCGTGTTGATTTTAATGCAATTTGCACTTGTGATAGACAATTTATTGCTTAATAACATACTAAAATATGAAAATGTTCCAATGTTGCATTTAATGGGTAAAAATGTTTGTTTAAAAAATTTCAATTTTTGGTTATTCTTATCCAAGCTCAATTTTAATTAAAATTTTTCGAATTTTCACCATGTCGATTTTAATGCAATTTTCACTCATCATTTGTCCCGCCCATTGCCATTTCAGTTTTGATATGCAATTTGTGATGCTCTCCTATCCAAATATTACGCTGTCGATCTTTCAAAAATATTACGCATAAATCGTTTTATGTTTCGCAGACGAAGATCATGGTTGGCAAGCGCATTGATCATAAGCTCTAGTCTGAGGTGTTAATGCATATGCATTGCATATGCACATAAGATGTGTCTTAGGTTGCTGCCGCGTACAAGAGAGTTTAGGAACGAGAGTAAATAATGCGACAAACAAGTAACGGAAAACGACAAGCGAGTAAATCATAATCGTGACTCCTCTGCATAGAGTAATAAGGAATAAAAGAAGAAAAAGAAAAAAAAGAAGAAAAAAAAAAAGAAGAAGACTATACTTATCTTATCTTATCTTAATATCATTGCTAAGTAATAGCTAACAACTTCTTTTTTTTTTTGTTTTTCAATGCATTTCCCTACTTTTATGCGTTTCTCCTGACTGACCCTGTATTTCTATAAACATTTATCACTAAGGTTATAATAATTACATTTACCAAATGATATTTAATTAAATTATTTTCTTATAAATGCTCAAATTCCAGCAAATTGGATTTTCTAATTAATATCAAATTTATCATGTAAAACCTAACATTCAAGTTCAAAGCTCCAGAAGATTTAATACGGCTGATTCCGACATCTTAAACTTTACCTCTTTAGCCACTTGCGTAGTCAAATAATGTTCTTAGTGCGTTAATGTTATGGTCTAGTTCCAACTTAAATTTACTTTACAAAGTTTAAAACTTCACAACAGAAATGTATCAAAAACTTTTTTAAATTAAGAGTGGACATGTGTCCTACGTAAAAAAAAATAAAACATAACTGAGGACTAACAAACACAAATTTATAGCACACTTATTTTCACAACGAGTAGTAAATAACACAGAAAAACACAATAAATCGATAGCTATTTTATTGATTATAGGCGATTTAAGCTGAGCGGTACGCCACCTATCAGAGAACTTCGAACTAGCTCTAAACGGGTAACCGGGTAACGATTTATGTCCGTGATAAGTAGCGGTAATTCAAACCACTGCGTTCCTATTTGGAGCGTAATTCACAACGAGTAGTAAATAACGCAGAAAAACACAATAAATCGATAGCTATTGTAATGATTATAGGCGACTTAAGCCGTGGTACTGGAGTTTTTTTGGTACGCATATTGGTCAGTTGATAAAATGTTATGTTTGTTTAAATGTTTTTCTAGTCTATTGTGTAATATTTTTTCTGTTATTTTGCTTAGTACAG
>JARJDX010003183.1:0-13077 GCA_030264735.1 Gymnusa sp. GC000175
AAATATGGATGGTTAAACTGTGCAACGAAAATTGCATCACGAAAAGTGTCACACTTTTAAAGCTTATATATCTTAAAGTAGTAATCGTAGAATTATTAACAAAAAGCAGATAAAAAAACTTGCATTTTTTTTAATAAAAACTTGAGGAAATTAAAAAATGAAAATATTTTTTGCAATTTAACAAATACAGTCGAACTTCCCTAAGTCAAATCAATATATTCACAAAAAAATTAAGATATAGAAAATTTGAGTTACAGAAAAAACAAAATGCGATGTTGATACAAAAATTTGCGAAAAAATCAAGATATAGAATAATTTGACTTATAGCAGTTTGAGTTATGGAAGTTCCATTGTATTTTTAAAAAACTTCGGATGAAAATCGATCGATTTTTTAATAATCGCTCAAGGCTTTTCGTGTGTATTTTTTTGTTCGCTACATTTCCTAAGCATCATTTAAATATTACGGTCAATTATGCCCTGGAAAATGGTCGGGAAGACACATGCACTCGTTTACGGCACGTGCGTAAGCGTAACGTGACGTGACACCGAGAAAAGGGGTAATTTCGCACGCAAATTGACACCCTGCGGTTAAACAAGAAAAAAATTACTAATCTTCCAACCCCATCACCAGTTTACAGTGCAAATTGTTATTTTTAATGAGTAGAAGGAAATAATGTTAACAATTGAAGACCTAAAAAACATTCACGCGGTCTAAAAAAGTGTTCAAAAAAGTATTCAAGTGTCGCGCTTTCACCCGATTTAATAATGATGGAAAAATTGTAGCACAGTGGTATAGGTTTCAGACTACTGTGCTTATAACCGTGCGTTCAAACACCACGACAATAAAAACTTCTCACTATTGTACATTAAACCAACTCTCCTACCCGTATGGTTTCATGGTTAAAAACAAAATGAAGTTGCAGAGACATACTGTCATTCAATTTAGTTAATGAAATATGGTTATGTTTCCATCAAAAATGGCGGATGCCACTAGTTGTCATTATTGCAACATACATTTCAACAAAATGAAGTTGCAAAAGCATATTGCCAAGCTAATCCTTTGGTAATAATAGAAATAAGGTTATGTTTTTGTCAAAAGTGACGGATATGTAAATGAAAGGCGTGTGATGACCACACTTTAATTTTTTTTTAAATAACAATTGAAGGCCTGTAAAATATTCACGCGATCTAAAAAAAGTATTCAAGTGTCACGCTTTCACCCGATTTAATAATGATGGAAGGAATGTAGCGCAGTGGTATAGGTTTCAGACTACTGTGCTTATAAGCGTGGGTTCAAACACTACGACAATAAAAATTTCTTACTATTGTACATTGAACCAACTTTCCAACCCGTGTGGATTTATTGTTAAAAATATTATCCTAATTCTAAGATTTAAATATCAAATCATTAAAAATTACATAATTATTTAAAAAAAAATAATTGAAAGTTGCGCTATCGTGCGATTTACTAGCAGCGCTCAGTATGAATTGTTAAAGTATCGGAAAAAGTCGTTTTTTGTAGGTAATAGTTACTGTTATGTTGGGACAAGTCGTTTTTAAATTTAAGAAAATTGCACATAGATCCTTTAAAAAAAAAACAATCGAATGTCGATTTATCACGTTATTTTCTAGCTATTGGTATGTACCGTTAAACTGTTGGGAAAAGCCGAACTTTAACGTGCGAATGTGTAAATGCACCTTCAAAAAATGAACGAGTTCTTTAGAAAAACAATCGTATGCTACCCTATCGTAATTTTCTCAATTTTTCTTATTTTTCCTAATTTTCCAAATTTGTAATTCTTCTGATTTTTTTAATTTTTCTTAATTTTTCCAATTTTTTTTTGTAAATTTTTAATTTTTCCTAATTTTTCGTACTTTTGCTAATTTTCCAAATATGTAATTCTTCTGATTTTTCCTAATTATTTTTTAATTTTTTCAATTTTTTTTCGTAATTTTTTAAATTTGTAATTCTGATTTTTATATTTTTTTTTTAATTTTTCTTAATTTTATCAATTTTTTTTCTCGTTATTTTCTTAATTTTTCCTAATTTTTCGTACTTTTCCTAATTTTCCAAATTTGTTATTTTTCCCAATTTTTTACAATTTTTCTTAATTTTCCTAATATTTTTTTTCGTAATTTTTTCAATTTTTCTTATTTTTTCTAATTTTCCAAATTTGTAATTCTTCTGATTTTTTCTAATTTTTTTCAATTTTTCTTAATTCTCCCATTTTTTTTTCGTAATTTTCTCAATTTTTCTTATTTTTCTTAATTTTTCGTACTTTTCTTAATTTTCCAAATTTGTAATTCTTCTGATTTTTTCTTATTTTTTCAATGTTTCCTTATTTTTCCAATTTTTTTTTTGTAATTTTCTCAATTTTTCTTAATTTTTCGTACTTTTCTTAATTTTCCCAATTTTTTTTTATAATTCTCTCAATTTTTCTTATTTTTCCTAATTTTTGGTACTTTTCCTACCTTTCCAAATTTGTAATTCTGATTTTTCCTTATTTTTTTTAATTTTTCCAATTTTTTTTTCGTAATTTTTTCAATTTTTCTTATTTTTCCAAATTTTTTCTACTTTTTCTAATTTTACAAATATGTAATTCTTCTGATTTTTCCTAATTTTTTTCAATTTTTCTTAATTTTCCCAATTTTCTTTCGTAATTTTCTCAATCGCGGGTATTGTCGTCTTTAAAATGTAAAAAAATCGATTCTGCAAAATAAAATACAATTTGAATCTGGTGGTATCGTGCCATTTATTATCGATCGACATTGATCGTGAAGAGAAATTTTTTTCAGATCCTGAAGAAAAAAATCGAAAGTTGTGATTTATTGTTGAGCGGTGAGTATCGTTGAAATACAAAGAAAAGTCAGGACTCAACATGACAATGTTGTTTGCATCCTAAATAAAAAAATTTGTGTGTTTACTCGATTTTCGCGCAAGCGAAAAAAAGCTTCATTCATTAAAAAATGGCTATACCTATCTACACACACACACAGACATGATAAAAATGGTCAATTCTTGTTCAGAAAATCTCAAAACCTCGACATTGGTCTGTCTGTCTGTCTGTCTGTATGTCTGTCTTTCTGTCTGCCTGTCTGTCTGTCTGTATGTGCCCTCTCTACACACCTCAATTTTTACTTTAATTTACGAAGTAACTACATGGAAATCGTGAAAATTTTCGACTCCGCTCACTCAGAAAAAGTTGTTTTCGAAGTGGTGTCTGTCTGTCTGTCTGTATGTATCCTCTCCACAGCCCAGACGGTTAAACCGATCGGCCTGGAAATTTATATTTAAGTTTTAAAAAAAAATTGGAAGGTTCCAATGACTTTTGGCTGAAATCCACCAACCGGAAGTGGTAGTTTATTGGTTAGGTTTTTCAGGTTTTTGCAAATATTTAAAAACTATCAAGTTTATGAAAAAACACAAGAGTTTAAAAACGTTTAGAATTAAATTTGCAATTAATTTTGTTTTTATCACTTTTTCAAAATTTAACATTTATTAAGGACTCATCCTTGTTTGTTGCTAAGCAACATTTTATTGAATTTATTTCCATCAAGTAGCAGAAACATGCTGTTATTATATTTAGCTGACAATTAATGATATGGGTTATATATCATTGAAAAGTGACAGATGTCACAATCGGAGTTATTGCCAACATACATTTTACAACAAAATGAAGTTGCAGAGACATACTGCCAACCATTTTTTTTAATTAAAAATTAAATGATTTGTAAAATTATTATTTCATTTAATAAGTTTTAGTTTTCTGTAAAAAAAATTGAGTAAATTTCTTTCGTATATTTTTGTTGTGCGAGAGTAAAAAGGGCGAGGACGGACATGATAAAGGGAAACAAAATCCCGGGGATTTCGTGATGATGTCAGACGGTGGAGCTCTGCCCGCGTCGCGACCTGCATATCAAAACGGCAAGCCTCCCGACCCAAGAACATTTTCTTGGGAAATTTTTCGCAGGTAAATAAATATTTACTAGCGCTCGAGAGTCGTTGGGTTAAGGGTGAGAGCGCGCACAGCTCAGGGGGAGAATTTGTTACGAGTTACGACCATAGCTGGGGATTTAGAAGACGCTGATTAATGCGTTCGGGAGCACGTTAATTCCCACCAAAGGCTGTACCAAAACTCCCGGGGACCCGTAATCAGAATAAACTCCACCTGAACCGACGCCTCACTATCCGATCACAGTCTAAACTCCACAAACGTTTTGCACAAAGCCACGTTGGAAAATCGAACGATCGCATCCAATCTTCAAAACGAGCAAAAGCTAAACACTGAAATTACTACTGCGAAGCGTTACTCAATTATTTTTACTCAAAATTTATTGCAAATGTTTCACATAAAGAATTTTTCAATTGCTTTAAAACATTTCGCACAAAATATAAATTTATTTGTTTTTAAATATAAAATATTTCATTTGATTTTGACCATAACCTTAAAAATAATTTCATAACCTTTAGAACTGAAATGTTTTAAAAGTTATGTTGTTTTTGAATAAAATTATAACTTAGAATTTAAGCTTTCGCGACTTGAGTCGATGTAAATTTACAAAATTGTAACTATTTTTGAACATAACCTACAAAATATTTCCAGAATTTTTACTATAACCTATAAGTTTTATAATTGCTGTAAAACATAACCTACAAAGCATTAGTTACATTTCAACTGTCTTTACCATAATCTACAAGTTTCAACATAACCTGGAAGTTTATTAACTGTCTAAATAACTATTAAATATTGTTAGTGTTTTTGCTATAACCTAGAAGTTTTTTAATTGTCTTAAAATATAACCTTTAATTTTTTCTACTATCTTTAGCAGACACAATCATTAAAATTATTAACTATTTTAACCATAACCTAGAAGTTTTTTATCATAACCTAGAAAATATTTTTTCTATCATAAGTTTTCTACCTGTTTTAAGACGAAACCTACGATCTGCATTAACTATTTCTATTTTAATCTAAAAGTTATTCAACTGTTTTAAATCATAATCTAAACAACACCTCTAAAAAGTTTTTACCATACTCCAAGTCAACTGCAAGTTTTGCTCCTCTGTTTTTGGATATAATTTATAACACCCCATTGCATTTGAATTGTCTTTAGATCAGGGCCGGCTGTGGCCCCTTTGGTGTCAAAAACTTGCCCTAGCTACTAATAATTGTTAGAAATATGAAAACGCGGGGCCTCGGGAAAAATCCTCGAAGTCCCGACCTCTGGGCCGGCCCTGCTTTAGATATAATCTATAAAATGTTTTAACTGTTTATATCAAAATTTAAAAATTCAAGTACGACCTATAAATTGTTCTACTGCCTTTAGGTATACATAAAATATTATATTTAGACTCTATTTAGATATAACCTATAAAATATTTCAACTATTTTTACTATAACCTAAAAAAATATATTTTTTAGCACAACCTACAAGTTTTTCAAGTGTTTTTAGACATAACCTATAAAATATTTTTTCTATTTTTTTTAAGTATGTGTTTATTGTAATGCTCGAAAAATTACAAAACTTTAAAACCAAATATATTTTGCAGGGCCGGATTAAGCCACACTGCCCGATTTGTACTTTTTTCGGGCCCTTAATTGTAATAAAAACTAAAGTTACAAGATTTGATTTTACAAATTGTATATCTTGACGCCGGGCTCACCAAAAACGCAAGCATTTGTCTCTATCCATTAATCCAGCCCTGTTTTTTTTGTTTTAAATAAATTACGCACTTTTAAATTAACTTACCATCTTTATTCATGCCCATAGAAAGGCATTTCTTTAACCTGCAAGCCTGGCATTGGTTTCTGTGCGCTTTATCGACAACGCAACGTCCGGTTCCTGCTTGACATCTGCAACACAACAAAAAAGTTTCGATTCATAAGAAACGAATTAAAACGAAATAACAAAAGAAAAAATGAAATCTTTGCGCTGGCCCGAGGAGGGTTTATTATTGGAGCGCGTGTGGCATTTATAAAAATAGGATAGAAAGATTGCAGGATTTAATGTTCCCCTGGGAGAGAGATGAGGATCAGTTTGATGTTTAAAAGGGCGGCGGATCTAATCCTAGATTGCCGGGTATCAGGTGGCCCGTTGCTCGGTAAGCGACAGTTGCCGTCCTGACTGTAACACCCGCTGTTATACGTATGTAAATGCCCCGTCTGCTAAATAAATCTCCGCGTAGGGCGACAATATACGTCCGAAACAAAAAATTTATTTATTAATAAAATAAAACAAAAAAATATATCAATTTATCAAGGTGTATTAATTTTATACCATAACCTAGAAGTTTTTCAACCTATTGTAACTGTTTTTACCGCAACCTACAAGATTATTAACTGTCTAAAGACATAACCTTTAAGTTTTTTTTAACTGTAAGACATATCCTATAAATTACTATAATTTTTTTTATTTTGTTCCTGGAGTTGCTCCACTCGCTTCGCTCGTTTCTCAATATTCCCCACCCACAAAATAAATTCCTACTTTTAACATTTATGTCATAAATAATTATTATATACCTCCTGCGAATCCCAATTAGGTATTTTTTGAGCATGTATGTATGGACCCGCTTTTGAGCGAGAACATTCGCTTAAGGGTGTAGTGTAGACAGAGTCTACTTTCAGCCTAATCTTTACGTCTTTTTAATGTTAGTTACAGGGCAGATGTTACGTCACAGACGGGACCAACGGCTTTTAAGGTGACGCCCGACAACAGAGAGAGAAATTTTAAATCTAGAGTTAGAGTTTTTGAGCATGTGTTAATAAGAATTAATAATATTCAAGTAGTAATAAAAGTAAAAGTTAGGATTTAAGTAATTTACACTCGTTTTTGAGAACATTGAAATTTTAATTTTAAATTTAAAAAAATGGAAAAAATGGTCTTAATTGAAATGTTGGAAATAATAATAAAATTTGATTTTGCAAAATGGCGTTGACAAATGCCTGTCATTAAAATATGCTGACAATTAATGAAATATAGTATGTATCGGTTAAAAGTGACGGATGTATCCTCAGCCACCCCCAAATGGTAAATGACGAAGCTTTTTTAAAAACTTTAATCCAAAAACGCTTTACAAGTTTAAACGACAATAATAAGAGTTGTGAAAACCCGAATACATAAATATGGTATTTAATATATTGATGATTAGAACCCCCACCCACCCCTAAAATGAGAATGACCAGGTTATTTTTCCAAAATTAAAATCTAAAAATATTTGACAAGGTTAAATGATAATAACAAGGGTCACGAAGACCGGGTAAACTTCAATAGGTCCTAAATATGATGAGGGCGGGTGGGGGTTTTCATACAACAATATGATATTAAATATATTGATGTATGGACCCCCCACCCACCCCTAAAACAAAAATGACGAAGTTATTTTTTCAAAATTAAAATCTAAAAATAGTTGACAAGGTTAAATGACAATAACAAGGGTCACGTAGACGTAAACTTTAATAGGTCCATTATAATATTAAATATATTATGAGGGCGGGTGGAGGTTTCTATGCAACAATATGGTAATAAAAATATTGATGTATGGAAGCCCCCACCCACCCCTAAAACAAGAATGACGAAGTTATTTTACAAAATTATAATCTAAAAATAGTTGACAAGGTTAAATGACAATAACAAGAGTCACGAAAACCCGGTACACTTCAATAGGTCCTAAATATGATAAGGGCGGGTGGGGGTTTCCATACAACAATATAATATTAAATATATTGATGTATGGACCAAACCCCCCCCACCCCTAAAACGAGAATGACGAAGTTATTTTTCCAAAATTAAAATGAAAAAATAGTTGATAAGATTAAATGACAATAAGAAGAGTCACAAAAACCCGGTAAACTTTAATAGGTCCTAAATATGATAAGGGCGGGTGGGGGGGTTTTCCATACAACAATATAGTATTCAATATATTGATGTATGGACCCCCCACCCACCCCTAAAACAAGAATGACGAGGTTATTTTTTCAAAAATTAAATCTAAAAATAGTTGACAATGTTAAATGACAATAAAAAAAGGGTCACAAAGACCCGGTAAACTTCAATAGGTCCTAATATGAAGAGGGCGGGTGGGGGTTTCCATACAACAATATGGTATTAAATATATTGATGTATGGAACCCCCACCCACCCCTAAAACAAGAATGACGAAGTTATTTTTCCAAAATTAAAATTAAAAATACTTGACAAGATTAAAAGACAATAACAAGGGTCACGAAGACCCGGTAAACTTCAATAGCTCCTAAATAGAATGAGGGCGGGTGGGGGTTTCCATACAACAATTTAGTAATAAATATATTGATGTATGGACCCACCATCCATCCCTTAAAAAGAAATGGTGAATTTTTTTTTCATATTTTTTTTTTTACCAATTTTGGAGAATATTTAATGATAGTTTAAAAAAGTTTTGATTTTTGAAAATTAAAAAATAAAGTTGTGGACGTTTATAACTTCCAACTTATCTTTATTATTTGGTTTCCTTTAAACTCAATGCTTAAGCCTTATTTGATATAAGTTCATTTATAAGTACTTCCTCCGGCTGTTGAGTACAAGATCGTGGGTTCGCGCCCCATGGTATGAAAAATATTTATTTAAATGTCCAACACTGCCCCAACTCTCCAACCCGCCTTGTCGGCGTGGGATTTCATGGCTAAAAACCTTCTCTAGTCCGGAGTTATATAAAAAATCATGTAACTCAAGTGCGTCGGAATCCACGTTAAACTGTAGGTCCACCTGTAATGTAAGTTGCCAGCATTACAGGCAGAGAAGAGGATATGCGCCAGGAGTGGCGTGATAAAAAGCTGACGACGGCGAAAATGTACTTCCACAAAGCCTAATTCGGTTTAACATAACCCTAAAAATGTTTTTTTTTTGACGTAACCACAAAATTAATTTGATATATCCTTAACTCTAATTATTCCATACAACTTCAAATTTTAAAATTTGGTGCCAAAAACTTAACGTGTCCACCATTGGTAACTCTTTTATTTTTAATGATACAAAATAAGTTAAATTAAATTTTATATTTTTAATAACAATTTATACTGTCAAAGTACATTTTGTACGGTTTAGCTGGAAGCACAATTTTCTGTCAGACCGAAAGTGGTAAATAAATTGTATTTTGACTTTTTAAATGGAATAAACAATATTTTTTTGAAATTTTTGAATGGAAAATAAGCTTAGCTTCAAAAATTTATGAGCATAATGTATGCCTAAAATGGATAACCATTAAACCTGTAAAACCTTTGACATTTTTTTTTTAAATTCGTTGATGTATTTTCCTATGTTTTTCTTTAAAATATGTTGGATGTCGAGATATTATTTCTCCCCTTGTGGATATGTCCCGAAAGCTACGTTCGTATAAAGATATAAAAAAATATTATTTTGTGGTAGCGCGCTCCATATAACGAGAAGAAATTGGTTTTCTTTTGATGGAATTTTTATCTTTGCCCGTGAGTCGTCGAAGCACAATTTATTATATTTTTCTCTTTCCCTTCGCGACCAACTTTTGAAACGCGCATATAAAAATGGGGTGAAAGAGTTTCAACTTTAATTGAATTTTGAGCGCGGGCTTTGCCAAGATTTCTTTCTGGTAATACTCTATGATTGCTGGCCTGGAAAATTTGCATCGTCGAGGGGCGCATATAATCATTCATCAGTAATCAATACGACGCGGGGGTGGGCGTTAAAAAATAACAAATCATTCACCTGTCGCGTTGCGTGGCAACGCGAAAAACAATTGGAGATCATATTGGGATTTTCGCGTTTTTGGTCCGGAGGGCTGATTGTGGGGTGCAGATGCAAAATGTGTGGATAACGCGAGTTTCATGATGATGAAGAGTCCGTCGCGAGTGGAGTGTGAACCACAATCAATTAAGGGGGGACGTGTAATCCCTGGCCTGCTGCGAGCCCTTTGTGCTCTAATCTGGTTACAGAAATCGTGCACGAACTCCACCACCAGCCAATCGATTACCGATACCAAACTACAGACAAGATATTTTGCACCAAATGTTCAAAAACTAAAATTGCACGAAATATGTTTAAATTCTTATGAGTATTTTAACATGAAGAAGCATCAATATCAACTTCCTAAAAATTATTTTTCTCTTCATCTTGATGTTGGCACATTGCCTATTTTTCTTCGACAACAAGCGCAGTTATCTACGGATCCAAAAAATTACTTCAATAAATATAGTATTATATATATTATTGTGTGGACCCCCCCCCCGCCCCTAAAACAAGAATGACGAGGTTTTTTTCCAAAATTTTAATGTAAAAATAGTTGACAAGATTAAATGAATGACAACAAAACTTCCAAGTAACAATTTTAATAGATAAAAATATCACGGTGTGAGATTTGAACCATAACAAATAGAAATTTAGGTTCTATTACCAACGACTATAGCTACAGAGCCACCATAACCCCTAACAATCTTTAATATAAAAAATTTTACAATAAGATTTCAACGTTTTATGAATAAAAATTGACCATTTTGACAGTGTTGTCTGTGTGTATGTGTATTCTATCTATATTTTAATGTTATTAAAAGTGCCTTAGAAATTATTTTTTTGCTTTTTACTTTCCCGAAAAGTAAAATATAGTAATCGTGCAAAACAAAATGAGATTTCATCAATTGTCGACGTTTTGAGGTCAACTAATCATAAACTTATTAAATCCACATCCAATTTCTTTTAGTTTTTATTTTTTAATTGGTTATATATTGTTAGGTGGAAATATTTGTAGTCGTGAAGGATAGTTAGAGAGTTAAATCCCGGATGGAACTAGTAACGAGCGAACTTCAGATGGCGGCGTGTATAAAGTGTGGGATGAGACATGTGTTCCAGTGGAATCACTTTATATTGAGAGAGGCTCATCCCGATACTGGGAGCTCCCCGGGGATTGCCGGGAATCAGCTGCAGGTTGACGGAGGAAACTAAACTATCGGAAAGCCATCAGGACCCGCTCCGTATCCATCCCGACACGGATTAACTCAACACAGACACGACTTTATTATCCTATATACCCGTTTTATTAATAAAAACAAGAAAATTTTATTATGGAAAAAGTAAAATGTTCAAAACAAGTGTTCTTCTTATAGAATTTGCGCCAAATGATATTTCAAAATTTTCATTCGAATTTTCATAATTTTTTTAATTTTTTTTGGCAAATTGCACTTAATAATTGATTTTCAGATGAAAATTTTCCACAAAAGTAATGAAGGTTTATCTTTTATACAAAAAAAAAGAAACTTTGCAAGAATTTAAATGAAACTCCTTTTTTAATTAATTTTGAGGTTATGTCAAATATATTTTAAGCTTATGTCAATTATATTTTGAGGTTATGTCATTTTTATTTTATATATTTTTGGGGTTCTGTCAAATATAATTTGAAGTTTTGTCAAATTTAATTTGAGGTAATGTCAAATATATTTTGAGGTTGTGTAAAATATAATTTAAGGTTATGTCAAATATAATTTGGGGTTCTGTCAAATATAATTTGAGGTTTTGTCAAATATAATTTGAGGTTATGACAAATATTTTTTGAGGTTGTGTCAAATTTAATTTGAGGTTTTGTCAATGTATAATTTGGGGTTATGACAAATATATTTTGAGGTTATGTCAAATATAATTTGAGGTTATGTGAAATATTTAAATTTATACCAAATTATTTGTCATTAAAATGAGCCAAAAAAAACAAACAAAATATATTACAACTTGAAAGTAAAAAAAATATCCACAATAATACCAACAACAACAATAACATAGTATTGCATAACGTTTTTTACATACCTATAAATTAACTTTCTTCGTACGGATCTTTTAAAAAATCCGCTGCAGCCGTTGCAAGCCAGGATGCCATAATGTTTTCCAGAGCTGGTGTCACCACAAACTACACAAATAAGACCTGGGGCACCCTTCTTAGTAGGAAGACTCCACGGAGGAGGAGGAGTCCTAGAAGCTTGCACCAGAGTCTGCGATGCTGGTAAACATAATGCCAGAGGGTGTTGTTCGGGTTCAGAAGACGAATAACAGTCAATACTAGCTGGCGAAGTTCGCATTTCTAAAAAAAAAACAAAACCATAAAACAATAAATTTATTACGATTTCATGTATAACCAATATTTGAGCGAGAGTTCTTGCTTTCAGCTAAATTTTATGATAATAATTATGATTAACAGGGGACCATACACATACACAGCTTGACCAGTTTATATTGGCATGTCAAAAAATATTTTAAATAAAATTTTCTTTTAAATTTTGCATTGTGTCACGGGCCTTAGGCGCAAAAATACTTTTTTAGAGCCTGTACAGTACTTTGCTTCAAGATAGCGCTACCACTCCCACTGTCAAGTGGGAGATACCTTTGCGAACTTTTAAGTTGTCAGCCAGCTAGACTTGGTCAAGCTGTACAGTAAACGCGATCGTAATAAAAACCTCTAATGGCAGACCAGTCGTTCACGATTGACCTTAAAACCTCTTACTGCACAATTGTCGATCACGATCGACCTTAAAACCTCTCATGGTAAACCAGTCGGATCACGATCAACCGTTTGAGCACCCCATTTTTCTAGTTTTATTACCATTTTTATTACCTTTTGACATTTAATTTTTTTAAAACCGGATCACATTTTGCAAATTATAATTTTTATTGTACGCCTAAATCCCCACGCATTAAAAAGCTAATGCGATGCGCGTTTGTTATTTGAATGACAATGGAGAGATTGAGGGAGTAGTTGCCATATGTAAAGTGTTTCCATCGTGCGCCTAATGCGAAAGAAATCGCAATGAAAATGCGGGGATTTGAGTGGTTCCAAGGGGTGTTATTAATTTGTTTGATGTAAGGTTAGGTTAGGGTTGATAAATAATAACTGGTGTAAGGGGAGATCGATTTAAATTGGGGGTGAAGTAAGCGGCCGTACAGTGTATTACACCATGTGGTCAAGCAAATTAAATATCTATTACTTGATACGTGTTGTGTTGTTGTTGGATTTTATGGAAGATAATATTTCGAATACACGCGGGGGATGCAGATTCAAATTTCATACCCTTTTGAGTTTCTAACTGACGTA
>JARJDX010003195.1:0-17264 GCA_030264735.1 Gymnusa sp. GC000175
TAAAAGTCCACGTCAAGAAATGACACGTCATATCATAGGCATACAAAATATTAACAGAGATATCAAAGGCGTATAAAATAATTGTTACATGCCTCTGACGTCACTTTTTGGTAATTTTATTGCCCATTTGTTAAAAATATATATTTTTGTATAAGCAATGCATACAGTTATTAAATAGCCAATTGCGCCAAATATAGAAGATGTTTAGCATTTAAAGAAAATGTGTCTTGTTGTAGGTCAAAGGTAGGTAGTTACTTTTATGTCAAAGCGTAGTTGCAGAAGGTATTCATTGTGTAAAGGTAAAGTACCTTTTTATACTTTAAGGATAAAGCTATCTTTGCATCCACAGAACACCTAAAACGAAAGTGCCTTGGTGCAGTTTAAAGTTAAATATTTTTGCATCAGACTTTCGTAGAAGAAGCCGTTTATTACCAAAGAGAATGTGCCTCGTTGACGTAATAATATTTACGCCAAACAATCCTAGGCGAAAAATCTCATCACTTGCCATTTTGGCGTGAACAGCTACAAGAATATTACTTTTAGTGGTCCGTGGTAAAAAGTTAAAAATTTAGTGGTCCGCGGTAGGTTTTCGGTTGAGCTAAGCTAGAGCTCTTGATTTAAATAACCTTTAAATCTTTGGATTAATTTTTACCACCTGCTTGGATTTTTTTTCCTTATGTTACCTCTCAGGCGTACCGCAAGTGTTTCACGTTTTATTACTGCTGATTACTTCTTAATTTGTTAATGCCCCGAGTTCTGGTGGGCAAAAAAAAGTTTTATATAAAAATATAGAAGACAGGAGTTAGTCCTGTCATGCTATGTGGAAGTGGATTTTCGACATCCAAAAAAATACAGCGAAGGAAATTTCAAAGAAAAATACCAGATAAGCTTTTAAAAAATTGATATAAATGGTACGATGACATGAATACTTCTGATCGTCGTATGCTGTAATTAAAAAGTTCCTATTGTTGCGATAAATAAAAAGGAACAAGATTATCTCTTTGACTACATGGATGGCAATAGGATGTGAAAATTAGAACTAAGTAAACACAATTTTTTTTTGGAAGTGTTGTCGTATCAATCAATGTTGGAATTTTTTTTGGAAAACGTATAAAATGTACTACTCAACAAGAGCCCAAAATATTGAAGACGTCTAATGTTTCGTTAAATCGCTAAAAAAAAATAAACTAAAGTTGTGATATCTTTATAATTTCAATAAAAATGTAAGTTTGAAGTTTCAAAATTAAGTTTCAAAGCATTCGTTTTTACTTTATCATAGATAAAGTATTGTAATCGTAAAAAAAGTTGAGATTTTAGTGGCAATACACCTTTTGGGGTCCCCTGAACAAGAATTGACACTTATGTTTTTTCATATACTTTATCTTATGATAAAGTAAAACATAAGAGTACAAAAGTGCCTAGAATTAAATTTGAAACAAATTCTGTTATCCTTTTTTTTTAATTTTACATTTTAAAAGCTCATTGTATGATAAAGTCAGGTGGTGACCACATCAGATTTTTTTGTAAATGTAAATAAAATTTTTAGAAAAGTTTGGAAATTTATTACCAAATTAGATCTATTATTTGAGATTTTTCCTTACCTGCCACAGTTTCTGGATTGGGACGATGACATGGAGTTTGTGAGGTCCACGAAAATGAGGTATGTTTCTCCATTTGTAGCGACCCTTTTTTCCTTCAGTTGGGTAAGGCTAAATATGTGACCCATGCATGACCTACAAGTCCGGAAACCAAATTGTTTTTCAATCTCCTTTTGGGCAGTATTCCCCTTCCTCTATATTTCCTAGGATTTTCCGTACAGTCGTCTCATGGTACTTGTGATTGATATGCACCTCTTGTTCGTGGATTCATCCTTTCTGCCCTTTTAGTGTATAAGGGTTATCCATGCTTCATTTCATTCGTTGGGGATCTTTTCTCCATTGTTATTGGTTTCTGTATGTACCTGCTTAGTTTCTGTATTCTTTAATTTATCAGTTCCACAGGTAGTTCTTCTGGCCCGCTAACCTTTTTGTTCTTCATTGATTTGATCGCTCTGTCACATGTGTACGCGTCCTTGTACCTGGTATGCATTTGGGGAGTTTGTGATTGACAATGCTCTGCCCTCTTTAAGTTGTTGTGCGTAATTTTGCTGCTATTTATTCATTTGTATTGACTGGATGTTTGTCCTATTTATATTGCCTGTTTTCAGTGATCTAATTAGTCTCCATGCCTTTGATGAATGAATCGTTCTTATTTTAATTTGCCATGTTCTTAAATATTGCACTGCTATATCAATATTCATTTGTTGTAGGCTTTGACCTTGTACATTTCAGGTTCCCACATTTATGTTCTTGTTTCGATGTCGTTTTCGTTCTCGTATTCCAGTGTGCCCATTGCCGCAAACCCCAAACCTTGAGGAACGGTGATTTGTGATCAAGGTTTTCTTCCTCTAGCCTTTAATGAACCAACATTCCGTCTAAAGACATCAGCTTTGAAGATGTACATTGTGAAAATAGAGACCCCCTAGTCCTCGAGTGCTCTAATAGCGTCGGGGCGAAAGAGAACAAGAGTTGATATAAAGATAAAGAAAAGGCTAGTTGAAGAAAAAAGCAGATTCAACTAGGGTACCTTGGGAGTGCAAGATCCCGTACTCACCTGATGTGAGCCTCCGAATGAAAGGATTTGTCGTGCCCAAAGAATTGTGCTAGCGAGACTTATCATACACAAGCATTTCAACTGAGGATCCATCTCCAGACACGTCACGTATCCTCTGTATTAAAAAATGTATTAAAAGTATGCACTTTTATTACAAAATTTCCAATTAAAATAACATTAAAGTAATGCATATTGTTAAGTAGCGCATTAAACAATTCACATTTAGCCATGGAAAATTATTTTATTATCTTCAATGATGGCTTTAATTTTTTGTTGTCATGGCTTCTATATCTTTGCGTATCGCTTTGCTAATTAATATTCTCATCTAGTTCTTTAAATATTGTTAAAAAATGAAACTAATTTCAATTTCGTCGTTTATAAGCACCTCAATTATCACCTAGTTATAAAAGTAATCATCTATTTAGATTTCATTTACAAAACATATTTTTTGCACGCGATTTTCGCTCTTTTACTACTAGTATCCTCAATTAAAATCCCTATCATAGATTACTCCATTGCATGCCTTTGTCCAAATTATATCCAATAAAATGTATTTTTTATTTTTAATTGAGCAGATGTTACACTTGCTTTAACTACAATATGTAATATCGAGAAATGAACAAATATCACATAAATTTGCTCGTGTAAGATAAAATTACAAGCAAAACAATTTTAATCACTCATGTTCTGCTCTTAATGGGATTTGTCCATGTGGTAGAGATAATAACTAGTGGCAATAAAATTAACGCAATTATTTTCCACTTTTTTCTTAATTATGAATATCCGCAGTTGAAGGTTACCAAAACGCCTAAATAATTAAATGAAAATTTGTCGTGATATAATTTAATTATATTTAATAGATGCAAATTTGCACTAGAATCAAGATTGAAATTGTATTAATATTTTTGTTTCAGGTGGATTTAGTTCGTTTTAAGTTTGCCTTAATTCCACAATTACGGCATCTTTTCCTGAAGTCGCCCTCCCAAAATTCGAAACGTCGGACTTAGGGTACCCCATGTTGACACAGATTTTATTCGCTATTACCCGCCTTGGGAGATCGCCCAGGAAAAAAATTACCCACGCACGATTTGTGTAATTTAAGTTAAGGAAAACATTTAATAATTTTAGTGCTTTGTATATAAAAAAAACTCATTTTAATCTTAAAAAGTGTAAAATGGAAAACGCCAAGAAAACCAATCTCCGAAAACTTTCATTTCTTGGATTTGGAAACAAACGAGGACAATCGCAAAATAAGGTCAGTGCAAAATTTAATCTTTTTGTTATTGTGAATAATTCCTCAGGGTAAATAATCATAAACAATCTTAATTAGATCAAAACGCGCGCATATCAATAACTTCAAACATCTCAACACACAAATGAATCAATATACACAAATCAATCAGCGAGTTTAATTGAAAAAGTCGAAAGTTCAATGCGTAATTGATTTCTTGTGAGCTTAACGTTAAAATGTATTTTAATTCGATCTAATATATATAGGAAGGTGTCACATGTACAATAACAAATATAAATCACCAATACATATTGATTCCCAATGTGATTTATTAATTCGCGCATGCCCTTCATAAACTCTATTTTTTTTAATTCCACTTGTTAAATAAATATGACCGAGAAAGTTATTAGTTACGTACCGGCCGTTGGCTTAATAATTTAACACTTGCCGGCGGTTTTTCTGTTTGTTTTAAGCAAATATTTAAAAGTTAATTTTATAAATGACTTCAAGGTTGACTTAATATAACTTGATATTATTAATTATTAAATATATTGAAGTCTTGCGTTACGCATCACATGTTGGGTCACGAAATTTCTTTAAATACAAATTTTTCTTTGTAGACTTTTAGTTCAATATTTGTCAATGTCATTTATTTCTGAGAAGTTTACTTACAAAGTTTGTGTATTACGTGTGTCGACTATTTAAATTTGATAAACTTTTTATCTATTTATCGATTTACACCATTCTTCCTACTACCCATTACACCTGGCCGTTTCTGTTATCTTGGTTTAGACCTCTTCTGTGTATTTCATTTCGAACTCCTTTAATCTGGGTATTCTTTGCCCTTGTCTCAATGTCAATCAAATGATTGGTTTCGAAACACTTTCGTTGTCCACTTTTTGTAAGTCACTTTACCATTGCAGTGTTTGTATCTTGATATCCTTCTCTAGAGTTTCATTGGCGTCCATTGCTTTTCAAATAAAATCTAACTACTATATCTCTTCTATATTTTCGTGCAGCTACTAAAAAATCTTGTTGCTTCAATAGAAACATGTTTTCTTTTTCTGCAGTGACTACATTTTATTACTGTATGTGCTTTTAAAAAAATTTCTTTTGTGTTTTTTTTTGTGAGATAGTGTGAGATGAGAACAAACTTAAGCACAGATACTTTGACTTTTCCTCGTTAGTAATTTTTACTCTTTGTATTCTTGTATGTTTTATAATACGGCCTTGGTGAATTTCTTCCATGTTTTGCCTGAAAATCATATATAGTTTTGGTTTTTATAAAATGCGAGTCAAGCTTTGTCTTCATTTCTCCGATTTTCTTTGTCAGTAATTCTTACAACTTATATTACAGGTAGACTTATAGTTTTACGTTAGATTCCCAACGGCTGAAGTTCGATTATTTTTTATTTATTCCGGGAATTCTTTAGCCAAGGCGGGTTGGGATTTTTTTTGAGCCACAAAAAGTTTTTGTTGTTACTTAGTTTGAACGATCATGTACCTTGTGTGTATAAATATTCCCTGCGTTTTTGAGGCAGTGTTCTCGCAGTGTAGTAGGGTAGCAGTTAAATCTCAAATGGGACCAACAATTTTTCTCTTCCGAATCTCTCGGTAGCGGGAACAATTTGAATTCAGAATTTTATTACAGGTACTCTAAAATGCCAGTCCTGCATTTAGTCACTTTACCACTCTGCTCCCTTAAACCTTGATCGAGCGACCTTCAATTACAAAAGATAAGGGAGTAATAGAAAAAATTGTCCGAATATTATCAAGTGATGCTCGCTCGCATATCACATCATCAGTTCCATGTCTCCTGTAATTCTTTTGAGTCCTTACGATTGCCAACTTTTCATTATAGCTTCGGTTTGCCAGAAGATTGATTTCATATCATTTTACCATTAAGGCACTTTCCTTCTTTTTATGTGCTTGACAATCCCCAGTTCTTTATGTAGAGCTAAAAATTATATCTGATGTTTCACGTCATATTATTGTTAATTGGTCCAAATTTTCTGAGCAAATTTTTCATGTAATGGTTTTAAAAATCTTGGTCTTTTGAGATTAAGTCCAGATTTCGCTTCCATATGTTATTAGTACGCGAATTAGTGTCTTGTATTTTTATAAGATGTCATTTGTTTCTTGGCTCTCAGATGTGTGTAGCTAATCTTGCCGCTGCACTCATGTTTCTAGTTCTTTTAATTTTTCAGCGCCTATCATCTTTAGCTCTTGTGCGCAGATATGTTTCGTTATTTGACATCTTTAGTGCTAAGTGGGTAGTACCTATGCTGATTTGCAATTATTTCCTCGATAGTTTTTTACCTTTGGCTCTTTTTCTTTTTATCACCACTTGTCAATGCACACCACGACTTTGTGAAGGCAATTCTAATATTTCTAGGTCTTCATAGAAAAAAATTGTTTAATACCCTGATAATTAAGATTGTTAATTGTGTTATTCTTTTTTTAATAATGCGCATCTTTGATTTTTGTTTAATATAATGTTACTATGGTAGAGATTCTAAGTACTAAGAGCTCATTGTGGGATTCCGGTCAGGCGGTGGCACCATTTATGTTTTTAAAGTAAATTTTTAGATGGACATAGTTAATAATAAACATAATAAACAAAAGAAATAATTCCAATAATATTATTTTAATATAGAAATTATTGTTTTTAATTTTTCTCTATCGTTGTCGCCCAGCGGCGGACACACAGAAACCAAAGGACCAAAGAGGGATGTTTGCCTATTTTCCTTCAAGCACATATGCTTTGAAGTCTGGTTGATAAACACCATTTATCTGTCCATTTTTAATGGCTCTTTCTGGGTTTTAATGTTCTTGTGGTTTTTATTACTTTATTTGAACTATTATTGCCATTTATGCTGGCTAATAACGCATAGTTGAAATTTAAATTAATATTGTTCATGTCATTACGTACATTCCAGAACATTTTACTAAACCTCCGATCTTGTATGTTCGGGAAATAAAATTGAGGGGTTGTTACCACTCGGCATTTACCATAGATTCTTCCTCTTGTCCTGGTTATGATAGTCTAATCCAGTGGTTTCCAAACTCTTTTGGCTCACGGACCCCTTTTTATAGTCAAAACTTGTCCACGGACCCCTGAGTGAAAAAACTACATAATTGCAAAATGGAAAAATTACAAATTTATCTTTGATGTCTTGATATCTTGGTAAATGGTGACGTAAAAATCAATTTAAATAAAACATTTTGTTGAAGAGTATTTATTGAAATTATAACTTTTGTTTTAAAACACAAAAAAATTAATGACTTGGATGAACCCGATAGGATGTTATAAGTGTATTTATGTCCGGCTCAATGTTTGTGAATAGTAACCGCAAATCCCCACGAGTAGTAATTTCTAGTCGGTTTTGTGATGAGACCATAACGGCAGTGAATCCACGTTTTACCAAATGGGAAGACGAAAAAGCAATCAACATCTTCTGTAATAACCCATAATGCTGGATATAAAATTGGGATCTGTTTTTGTAACCAGAAGTTGTCGTATCCTTGTTGAAACAATGGTTTTAGCTCTTCTTTTGTGGATAATTCAATAAGTTGCTCCGGTATTAGTATGTCTTCATCTGTATTTGTGCTCTGAGTTTGACTACTTGCAAAAAGGTTCAACACCCAGTCGGAAATATCCAAATGAAGAATGTCTTTAAATCTTTGGTTAAGGTCCGAATGAAGCGCCGCTAAGTGTTGACAATAAGCAATCAAATATTCATCCCTATTTTGTTATTTTAAAAGATTTGGAAACTGAAAACATTCTCCTCTTCCCAAGTTTTGTTTGTACAGCAAAAGTTTTGCAACAAACGCAGATATTACACTTTTAATTTTGATTAAAAAACCAAATTAATAAAATTGTGTCGCAACTTTTTATTTTATATTAAACCTTGAGCGAACCCCCTGACGTCCCGGGGACCCCTGGGGGTCCGTAGGGACCACTGGTCTAATCTAATAAATTTAGCAACCCTAGTTAAAATAAATTGTAAATGTTGAGCTAACTTCTGGTAAATGGACTATTTTTCATTTAAATTTGTTACCATGGACCAGCAATAATTAACTCACTCAAAAAAGTATCGCTGACGTGTGAGACTCGAACACATAACAAGTATGATCTAAGCCTAAGCTAAGCTCTACATCAGGAGTGGCCAACCCAAATGATCTCGAGGGCCACTTTGGAAATCCACTATAATTCTGCGGGCTGCACCGAGCAATTGAAAATGGCGTTTTTTTTGGGTTTTGTTTTTAAATACCCCGTGGTAAATGCCCACCCCCAATTATAAGTAAAATTATTTTTATATCCACTGTGAAAAAACACTTTGAAATAGTCTTGTAAATTGTGTTTGTGGAGCTGTGAACAAAACTCAGTACTCCAACACATAGCCACTGGGTTGTTACTTTGGAATAATTATGTAATTTTTAAAGAAAATTACCTCATTAAGTGTCCGGGTTATATCTAGTAGCTGGTGTGAAATTACGTGTTAAACTAAAGTTTTTCAATTCAACTTGTTAACTAGTCTATAAAATTTCCTTTAGTGTAACTTTTTAGCCAATAAATTTCCCATCACATACTGTTAAAGAATATTGGCTCTAAAAGTGTAATAAAATGTTCAGAAATAATCAAATAATCCGGTTTTATCTTGGCAAAAGGAAAAATTCGGTGTAGAATTGCATTTGTTTTCTTAACGGAATTTATGAATGGCAATTTTTGTAGCTTCTTTCTGTAAATTCAACTGGTGTCCCTATTAATTTTTAATCAATGTCAACCTTTTCTTTTAAAGCACTTTCAGAAATGTCAATACAAATATCCATTACCATTATTTCGAATAATTTATTTCTATCTTCAATTTAGACAGGTTGTTGATTTTATTTACATACTCAAAGTGCTTTTTCACTTTAAATCGATAGCTTTCGTAGCTCTTGAAATTTAATGAAAAACCAATGCTTATTTTTCTTGTGCATAGCTTGAGTGAAAACTCAGTAAATATTTGTACAAAAATGTTTAAGAGAACATTTTAAGTTTTAATTAACAACAATTTGAGACGGAATCAGGGTATTTATTCAATATGATGTCCTAACCATTCGATGCTCTACAATTTTTATTTATCAACCAATTAGATTGGCAGTACGTCTCTGGAACTTTATTTTGTTGAATGTATATTGGTAATAACTCCGGTAGTGACATACGTCATTTGTAAATGATATATAACCTTATTTCATTAATTGTCGGCTGGTATGACGGTATATTTGTGCAACTTCATGGAGGTAATTTCAATAAAATGTTGCTTGGTAACGAACAAGGTTTCTGAGTAACATTTTTATTAAAAAAATTTTCATCAACTTGCACAAATATACTGTCATTTTAATCAGCTGAGAATTAATGAAATATGGTTATATATCATTCAAAAGTGACGTATGTTGTTACCATCATACATTTCAACAAAATAAAATTATACTTCGAATTAATGACTTATTTGGATCAAATCTTTCCTATAAAAATTTTCTTAATAATTAAATTTTTAATCCATGAAGCTTAGAAAATTAAAATTACGTAAGAAGTTTTTAATAATATAGGCTCGCCTTGCCACGGAAAAATATAAATAAATATAAATTATAGGCAACTTTACTTCCATAAGTAAAAGTTTTTATGTTTAATTGTTAAATTACACCTCACCGAAAAAATCTAGTTTTACTATAACCGAAGTGTGAAAAATTTTAATTGTAAATATCCATTTTAGAACGCAGTTTTACTATTTTCTTTTCTATTAAGAAAATTGTATGATGTTTATAAGATAAACGAAAACTTATTTACGTTGCATTATTTCATGCTTTCTGTCACGTTCACCATGTATTTAAGAATTTCCTAAGAATTTAAATTAAAGAAATTGCGCGTTTTATTTATTGCGAATTAACAATACCTGGTGTTGCATAAATTTGAAGAAGAAAATGTAATAATAATGTAATGTGGTACGAAATAATTGTGTATATATTAATTAGTATCAGGAGTTTTAAATCAAAGAATTAATTAAAAAATAATTACGTTAGGCTTGGTTTATGGTCTAATTGTGTATGATATTTTAATTTATAAAGTATACTAGTTTTACATAGGAGTAGAACGTTATGAGTAACCTTTTTTATAGTACTTAATTCAAATGTCAGATGTAAACTCTGCAAATGCGCAAATTTGGAAAATTCTCGAGTTTTAGTGATAAATTTACGTTTTGATTATTTTTTCATTTTCGGGTCGAACGTTTTATCAGGTTTGATTTGGAGATCGGACAAATAGACGATTCCATTGTAGTAGTGCTGCTCCTAAAGCTACTACAGTTTATTCTTCCGATACCTTTCATAACATTGACTATGGTAAGATCGATCCTTTTGATCTTTTAGCATTGAGTATGATACACCATGGACACGCTAAAATTGAAATTGAAAGATTTCCAAAAGGATTATTACGACATTTTGCTATTTATTTTACTTCCAAAGTGTTTTACAAGTAAATGCAGTGTGCATATTATACTGTGTTTACTTTATATCTCAAAAACACTTTGCCGTACATGAAAAATAGATATAACGTTTTTTGCAGAAAATTGTGGAGAGCGCTTGGAGATATATCTCAAACTCAAGAGTGTGCTCTATTAAAACCAAATTATATTATTGATTTAAACGTAAATTCTATTCCGTAAACGAAAGTAAAACGCAAAATCCCTACCAACAAATATCTTCGCCGAATCCTCGGAATATTTTGGAGAGACCAGACATCAAACAATAACAACTGGAGAAGAACTACCGGAGGAAAAGAACAGCAATTAAGTTCTTTTTTCAATTAATTAAAAAGACCAAATACTAAGAAGTATATTGTCTAGTATTACAACGGAATTCTACGGCTAGCGCCGTCTCTCCGTGCCCTATTTTTGTCTCCTTTTATCGTAGCATACTTCTTCTTCCAAGTTTCTTGCTTCTATTGTTTTATTCATCTCTCCAGCTTCTTCATGGTTTTCTTCTTTTTCTTCTCTCTGTTGTTACCAATTTCAGTATTTTTTGTGGCCATCTTTATTCTTTCAATCTTTTTGTGTGTCCGAACCATGCCAATTTCATCTATAATATTTCTCTCGATGCTTTTTTGGATGTTCTAATTTATTACCCTTCCTATCTTAAATAGTCCACAACTTCTTCTGAGAAAATTCACCTCTGTGGCCATTAGTTTCTTTCTTTGAACCTTATAATGCTTTGAACAAAAGGCTTTTGTATATGCATTTTTGTTTTTTTTTCCTCATAATCTTTTCCCATAGAACAAAGTTATCTGGGCTTGGATTTCATCTTAATTGTACCTTGTTTGTTTAAAAGGTCTTTAAATATTACTCCCAGCTAACTTTGTCCATTTCAGAGATATTTATTAAAGAAAAAAATAAAAATATTAATTTATTTTAGCAAATTTTTGGAGACGCCTTGGGTCTTTAAATATTACTTTCCAGCTAATTTTATGCATTTCAGAGATATTTAGTGCGCCTTGCTTTCTTACACTCAGGTATTCGCATTTACATAAGTTTATTGTTAGTCCAATGCGATTGTATTTTTCTCTGATTATGTAGCTTAAGTCGTAGTAATCCTCTGCTATCACTACCTGGTCATCCGAGACTACAGAGAGTATATTTTCCTAGCTGGAGACTCATGTTTCTACATTCTATATTTACATGTTCATTACTTTAGAGTCTGTTGTAGGTAGTATTAAACGGGTTGGAGATAGACAACATCCCTGCCTTAATTCATTTACAACTAATTAGCTATTTTAGTGCTTACTTAAATTAATTAAAAGGTTAGCAATCTAACTTTCACCAGCTCTAGCCAGTTTTTGTTATCTTGGTCTTTGCAAAAACACAGTCATAAATCACCATGCTCTGCTTTTACCTTTACATAATACTTTTCACTAATATAATTCAAATGAGGTTGTTCATTTAGGATGTTCTTTCAAGTTGGTGTTGTCCAGAAGCAAGATGGCCTGCTTATTAGGATGACAATTTAATATTATTTTTGTGGGACGTCGCAAATCTTTTAATTTCGTTGATGACAGTTTTCACCACCACGCGACGCGTCCCTTCTATCAGCATCCAACCTATTTATGTGCCAAGTCCATTCTTTTCTTTGTACTATTGTTGTCTGTGACCCCGCAAGCGTTTCTAATATTTTTGTTGCGGCCTCGGTCTCGCAGTGGTAAATCACTGCAATCCACATTTCTTAGTATTTTCATCTCGGTGGTCTCGAAAGTTATGCAGAATTACGTAATTGAGGCACCCAACTATTCTGTTTACCTTTGCCGTCTATTCTTGGACTTCTTTTCTTCTTCCTCTTTAGCCGGAGATGGGTTCGCCAAGGTAGTTTAATGATCGTACTTGCTCTATTATCTTACCGTCCAGTTCTTATTTGCACCCTATCGCTTCTGATGCAATAACCATGCATTTGATGCAATAAAATTTAAATTGAAGTCTTTGGCAACTTTTTTTAACTCATTTAGCATCCTTCTCAAGTCGTCTTCGTTGTAGGATGTCAGTGCAAAATCGTCAGCGAATTAGTAGATCCTAAGTTCTTTTTGATTTTTTTACCCTCTCTTTGCCTTTACTCGCTTAATCATTTCGCCCATTGCCATGTTGAATAATAAAGGGCTCAGACTATCTCCCTGTCTGACTTCTGTTCCGGCTTTGATTGGCATATCAGTTTTATTTTTAACTTTTGCTTCAAATGTATAATTTTTATAGATGCGTTGGATTGTTCCAATTATGTCGGTCGGTTGTGTTCTTTTTTGGAGAAGATATACAACGTCGCCGTCCTGCAGTCTTACCCTGTAAAAAGCTTTTTAAGATCTACTAAGCATATAAATGCTGGTCTCATAAACTTAATGCAGGTGCGCCGGTGCATGAATTGTCGCGCCTGAAGTTATTCTTCCGATAGTGTCGTTTGATTTTATTCGCAATTATTTGAGTTTTAGAGTTGTGCTCAATAAGTTAAACGTCTATGGTTGGCAAAGACTGTATTGTCGCCTTCTTTGATCATTAAAATCAAAATGCTCTCCTTCCATTCTTCTTGCGTGTTTTGGTAGTTAAGTATTATGTAGCTTAGCAATGTTAATGTTTGGCCAAAGTTGTTCTTTTATATTTTAATAATTCGTTGGGTATTCCATTCTTTCCCGTAGATTTTCGGTCTTTTAGTTTCCGGAGTATATTAATGACGTCTTCGATTTCTATTATTAGTGGTATGCTATGCCTGGTTTTAGGAGTTACTTCATTATTACCTTTATACAGCGACTCAAGATATTCTCTCCATGTGTCGTCATTTATGTGTTCAGCTTTTATGAATTTCGTTGTATCTGCCATCTGATCAATTTTCATATGTCTTATTGTAGCCCGTAGAAATCATTTTCCATTTGTTTTGAGTACTGCTCCCAATAGTCATTTTTGATCCCCTCACTAACTGGTTGGTTTCATTTCTGATTTTCTTATATTTTTGGCTTGTGCTGTCCTTGTTGCTCTGTATACTAGGAACGCCTTTTCATCTTATTGCACTTCGTTTTTATTTCTTCGAAAGATTTCGAAAGGACGAAGATTTTTTTTTGCGAATGGGTTTCTCGCTGATGTTTTTCTATCACCTAGTGCCTCATATACTGCACTCAATATGTTTGATTTTATCTTCTCGCAGCTTTGTTCCACTTTTTCATCTGGACTTATTCAATTATTTTTTGACTTAGCTTTTTTTGATATAGGTCTCTTATTGAGTCCTTTTAAAGCACTTTCAGCTCTGTGGTGGTGGGTTTTCCTGGCTGCTTCTTTTTATATGATCTTGTCATTATCCATTTGTATAGGATCATTTTGTATTCGCTTCTTATATTGCAGATGTTAGGCATCGGATGTCGATGGTTTGTGAAGGTAGTACTCTTCTGTTGGATATTACATTTGTTAATCATTGATCTGTGCATTCTTGTATTTTTATATTTGTATTTATATTGTGGTTTATTATTGAAATACAGTCGAACTTCCATAACTCCTATAAATTATATTTTTCCATGTCTCGATTTTTTTTCGCAAATTTTTGCAAGAAAATTGCATTTTGTTGCTAATTCTGTAACTCGAATTATTAATATCTCGAATATTTTTTGTGAACTATGATGATTCGACTTAGGGAAGTTCGACTGTATGTGTTGGTTATTCGCATTTCATTTGTTGCATAGACAGACCAGAAGTTCGCCATCCTTGTTTAGTACTTCCTCATTAAACCCATGTTTTATTCCTGGTATTCTGTTATTTCCAATACTGGCATTAAAACCTTCCAAAATTATTATCGTTTTTCTTTTTTTATATTTGGTCTATTGCTTCTTGTAAACTTTCGTAGAACTCTTCTCTTATGTTTTGTGCTCTGCAGTTCTCAGGTGCATATAAGCATATGATGTTACTTATACAGTTGGTAATGGTCATCTTTGTTATTACTATTCGTTCTGAAATGTACTTACATTAAATGACTTGGTTAGTTAACTTTTTAGGTATGAGTATTCTGATACCTTCTTATCCTCATACTTCTCTGTTTACGGATTCGCCCATTACTGTTAGACCTTTACATTTTTTATGGGTTTCTAAAATTCCGCAGATATCAATTTTCCTTTTCGCTAGTCGTTTCTCAATTTCCTGATCTCGTTTACTGAGTAATTTGATATTCCATGATGCTTTTCTTTTTTTGTTTTGGTGTTTTAATGTCAATGTTTTTATTTTGCCTCGGTCGTCATCCGTACTTTACCTATGCAATGCACTAGTTTTATAAGCGTGTTCTCGTTTTTTTACCCAGGATTGGTTGCTAGCCAGGCACTGGAACACATCCCTTTTTTATCTTGGCTAGGGGCAGGCTGCTTCAGTTGGTGAGCTACTCAATTATTCCATCTGCAGAGTTTAATACATCATTTAAATATTTTAAATTTCAACACAAACATGAACAACATTAAGATTTTTGTCCACTTTTGATAAATAGACAATACTCGTGAAATAGCGATTCACATTTTGTTTATGATTCACAAGAGGAAATGAATCTTAAAATAATATTTACATTACTAACAGTAATAAAAGATTCTCACTTTTAATAAAACTTTTCTTTTAAAGTTCATGTTTATCTTTTCATTATTTATCATAATTTACCGACTTATATTTCTTGATAAGAATTTGCTTTAAACATTTGTTTTGCTTCCAGCTGATTACATTTTTTTCTGTTAAAATGAAAATACAAATATTTATATTACACGTCCGCAAAATAAAAATAATAAAAATTGACAATATTTAGTATGTTCCAAAAATAAAACTTATTGCCTTCCTTATTATAAAGTCAAGTCTTAAACTCAATTTAAACAATTTTTATTCGTTTGTAAAATCGGCGATATTTTAGTTGTAAATCGCAACTATAATAAGATTAGGCGTGCGAATTTTGGTTAACTGAAAGGCGATGACCGACATTAAAACTCTTAATAAAAAATAACACTTTTTCGTTTTGTTTAAAATTTCTGCCGCCAGTTTTTGGAAAGGAGATTAAATTAAATTTTTTCTTTTGTAATCTTTAAACTAAAAGGTTTGGTGAAAAAAATTATTTTGGCCAATGAACGGCTTAGAAACGTATTGATCCAGAAATATTTTCCTAGATTCCCAAAATGTTCATTATACTGGTAAAAACCTAAAACCCAATTTTAACTTTCCCAAAAAGACAAAAGCATAGTATTCGTGCAAAATTCTTTTTGATATTTCATTAAATATCGTTTTAAGATTCTCTCAACAAGAATTGACCATTTTTATCTTGAGACTGCGTGTGGGCATATTTGTAATTGCAACAACTTTTATTTGACATTTTTAATGGATCCAGTGGAGGACACACCAAAATTTTTAAATAAAAAATTATGGTGTTATTATTTTTTTACTATATCAAAGACACCAATTATTTAAAATTAACAATGACATCAAATTATGTTCACTCACCTAACGGCTAAATAACTTTTGCTAATTTTATTCTTTAGACTATAGTTGATAGTTAAAAACCTGCATCTATTATTATTTCATATTTTTCCGCACTCAGTATAATTGATAAAAATTGCTTCAACAAATAAAGTAATTAAGATTACATCGCTGCATACTTTTTTACATCTTGTATATTTATGAATGAAAATGCTTTTACAAATAATGTAATTAAGATATAAAAATATCATATTAATATTTTTTTATATTTATATTAAACTTCCGTTACAACACCGTTGCTAAAAATAATTATATAGGTGCGTGATAATAATTTTATATACCATATTAAATAGACATTTAATATATTTCACAACATTATTTATTAGTTATGAAAGTTTCAATCAAGGAAATTGTCATCAATAAATCAATAGAACACGATACCTTTTTCCTTTATAACTAGACATAAATGAATGGGTTTTGAAAATTCCATACGATCCCTGATCCAACGGTGTAAATTGTAAACTGATAGAAAATCAATTGAAAAATTGGATAGTAATAAATTAAAAATGAAGTTGTGGTCACCAAACGAATTTCATTTACGAATTTAAAACAGATCCGTTTCTTTTAATAGATTGGAGAGAGGACACAAAGAAACAGACAGACACTACTTCGAAAAAAACTTTCTGAATAAGGGAAGTCAAAGACGGATATTGCCGCAAAAATATTCGAACTCGAGATTTTATACTTTCATTAACGTAAATAAAAGTAAAAATATAGGTACTAGTTGCAGTATACTAATTACTTCAAGTCTTTGATCGTTTTACAGTTAAAAGGTACAAAAACCTTAAAAATATCCTGTTGTTTAAAATATATTCAAAAAAATTGGCAGTTATAGGTACTGCCGATAGAAGTGAAAACTTAGAACTTTTAGTATTAAAATTTGAAATTTCATAATGTTCGTAATGTTGCACAATACGTCAGCTGTATAGCTACAGGTATAAGTATGTCGGTGACGCGAACACTCGAGATTTCACCCATCCAAAAAGCATCTAGTGGTACATTTTGATTATTTTTAGTTTCTTTGCTAGATTAGCAATGAAAAGGACAGTGAGATTTGGAACATGGAACATACGCGGAATATCGGACAAAAAAACAGAAATAATATCAAAGAAGTATAATCTAGATTTACTGGTAATACCAGAAACAAAATACAAAGGAAATGGAAACGAAGAATATGATGAATATTTTCTTTTGTGGTCTGGAGTGGACAAACACGAACGAGCTCGATCCGGAATAGGAATGCTTATTAAAAAGAACTTAAAGAAATATATAAGCGATTATAAATTTATTTCGGACAGAATAATGACAGTTAATCTTAGGATATATGG
>JARJDX010003276.1:0-10488 GCA_030264735.1 Gymnusa sp. GC000175
CTACAAGTTTTCCCTTAGCTTTCCTTCTACCACCAGAGTTCTCCTCAAATATTTTTTTCTTTATCAACATAAGATGTGCGTTTTAGTTGCCTTTCTGCCCATGTCCTCGCTTTTTTTCCACCACCCTTATTTCGTCAGATAAAAAATTAAAGGTGAAAAAATTCTACCGCCTTGCCTCGTCTCACAAACTACCGGCTCGAACAAAAATTATTGGTTGAATCGCTTCGATACCTAAACGGCCACTGAGAGTAGGACTGGGCTACCGCCTCGGCTCACAAACTACCAGCTCAAACAAAAAATATTGGTCAATCGCGTCGATCCCTAAACCGCGACTGTGAAATTAAACAGGGCCGGACTAAATTTTTTTCTTTATTTCTTTATACATGATTAGGGTTACCAACATTTTTCTTTATGTATAAAATAAGGTTACCAACAGTTTAAGAAAAAAAATCGTTAAGCTTGCGAACTAAAAAATAAATTATTTTTTTTTAATTTTTTTCTTTATTCCACTATTCGGTAATATGTTAAAATATTATTAAGTGTGTACTAGTCCTTTAGCCCTAAAGAGGGAAGTTTGGATTTAAATCGGTAATCCATACAAGTTGTGGTACTCTGTTTTAGCGACCAAGCTATGACTTGCCAGTAGAGAGTATTAGCACAGCACAAAACCACATCCTAGAACTCATATGCTGGAAGCTGAGAGCAGCAATGTTCCACCACCAATATTATAGTCGGGATGGTCCAAGTCTAGTTGGGTTAACGCTCGCTACTTGCAGCGCCACCTGCTGATAAGCGCTGGTCCACGTTTGGAACTAAAAAATCCGTGACCAATCCCCCACGTAACTGTTTTTTTTTTAATAAATGAAGGAACGACAAATTTATAATTTGCCCCTGTGCGCCAAGCACCCTCGCTACGCCGCTGATACCTAATTTGTAAAATTTTTGCAACATTTTAATGTTTTTTTTTAAACCTGTGCGTCAAACACCCTTATCACGCCGCTGATACCTTATTTGTAAAATTTTTGCAACATTTTGAATGTTTTTTAAACCTGCATGTCAAATTTAGGTGCGCGCGTGATTTGTTAAAAAATTACTTTAGTAAATGAGTTTTCTGTGAGATTGATTTATTGCGGTGTAATTATGTTTCAATAATAAGCAGATAAATGTGACTAATAAGGAGGTTAAGGTCCTATTTGTTTTCACAGCTGTCTCGGAAGTCAAGATTTGTGACAAGGATAATTTTCAAACCTAAAAAAAAATAGTTTTAATATACGCAAACGACTTTTGTTTCATACTTTTCTTTTTTACACATATTCTAAATATTTTTAACAAAATTAAAATAAAAACAAACAAAAACAAGTGTAATATTTGAATTGAAACGTCATCGGACTTTGTCGCCTTGAGAATGCTCCCTGCATTGGCGAGCGAAACGTTGACAATAACCAATAAGGCTACACTATTTTTAACAAAATTTAAATAAAAACAAATAAAAAATGAATTATTCGAACTGAAACGCCATCGGACTTTGTCGCCTTGAGAATGATCCCTGCAATGGCGACCGAAACATTGACAATAACCAATAAAACTACGCGATATACACCCGAAAGTAAGAAAATTTGCATAGATTCAAGTCGGGAAAACTTACATTTCAAATGTAACGTGGAGTTTGCTAAAATTTTATCCTCAATTAGTTATCGACGTGGCGAGGTCCTTTTGCCATATTTATTTGTGAATTTTATAACCCCAAAAAAATTCTCTTTAAACAAGTTTTCTAGATATAGTAGTAATATCTAAAAAATTGTTTGGAGAGAATTTTTTTGGGGATCGAACCCAGGATTTTTAGTTCTTAAATTTATTAAACGAACCACTAAGCTATTATTATTTTTTAATTAAATGCTTATTTTTAGTGTTCAATTGACCATGACGGGAAATAAATAAACGTTGCCCGCCTTGATCTATAACTTCCGGAGGTCGTCGCGATGACATTTCCGTTTTTGCCACAGCCTCTGGTGATCGGAGATTTGAAAAAACGATCGGTCTCACACACACGAGATTTTAAGCATTGACCTTATATAATCGAAGCAGACCTCGGATCATTTAAAAAATGAAATAATTGCAAGCACGCGCATGAACATTCTAGATTAAGAACGTTAAAAGAGTGTTAGCGCGTTTGATCCGGGTGGTGAAGTCTAGTCCTTGCCCCGGATTCATTCTAAACTTTATAGACTGCTGGTCACCTAACTATTACCCAACGACCGTGCCTTAATTTTTTCGCATTCGCATTAATTAAAAAAAACTTGCGAGCAAATTTTCTATAGCGTGTCTAAGTAAATTAATTAACCTTTAAATTAAACGAATTAATTAAACGTGACAACGCTGTCTTCATTTTATATTCATTGCGTTGGCACAATTTTTATTGGAAGTAGTAAAACTACCAACTTAAATAGAAATTATGCATTGTTACCAACCAAAAATGCCAACCAATAACTTTAAAATCAAGGTTGGTAGACCTACATATTTGCATTTACAAATATGTAGGTCTACCAACCTTGCATTATAGTTAAAAGAAATAATTCAGTTTTGCCAACTTCATTGATGGTATTTAAAAAAATTATTACTTCTAAAACAAGTTTACAATTCTTATTTATTAAGTTGGCACAAATTTTTTATTAAAATGTTGGGTTGGCAATGAATTTATTTTATGTTGATACAACTTTTTCACATTCAACTGTGCCATAATTATTTTAATACAATATTTTTAGCCTCAGCAAGTTGACAATTATTCAGGTTTAAATTAGTACAACTGTGTGGTCTTAAATGGTGCCAACTTCATGGTTATTATTTTAAAAAAAATAATATTACTTCTAAAACAAGTTGTTTTAAAACTTGTAAATTGGTTCAACTGTAATTATTAAAATTTTGGGAAAATATATTTTATTCAGGTTGGCAATGCTTCTATTTTATGTTGGTCCAACTTTTTCATTTTCAAGTGTGCTAACTTCATGGTTAATTTTAACAAAATATTTTTAACCTCAAAGCATGATGAAAAATATTCAATTATAAGTTGGTACACCTATCTGGTTTTAAATGGTGCCAACTTCATGGTTGTTATTTAAAAAAAATAATACTTCTAAAACAAGTTTACTATTACTTTTTTTTAAGTTGGTTCAACTATCTACTTTTTTTCTTAAACTTTTGGGAAAATATATTTTATTCGGGTTGGCAATGATTCTATTTTATGTTGGTACAACGTTTTGATTTTCAACTGTGCCAACTTCATGGTTAATTTTAATAAAATATTTTTAACCTCAAAGCAAAATATTCATTTTTAAGTTGGTACAACTGTGCCAACTTTAAACATAACATTATTGAGGTTAAAAAAATTCAGTAAAATTATAGTTGTAACATAGCAATAATATACAATGCGTTGTGATTAATGAATTTAGGTGGAGAATATGATTTGTCATAAAGTTTATCTCGAAATGCGCTAGGCTAGTAAAAAAACGGAATAAATTCGCACACGCAATGGATTAATGGTGACATAATCTGGTCGCGAATGAATTGCGAATTGCCCAATGGCGTCTGCACCTTAATGCGACTTTTTTTTTTGTTCAAATTTAAATAAGAAAAAGGTGAGAGAAAAAATCGGTCACAAGAAAGTTTATTGACCGTGTTCTGCAACACAAATCAACACCAACTTTAATTTAACCTTGGGTATGGAAACAATTGCCAATTTTGCTACCAATATTTAAAAATAAAAAAATATTTGGAAATTCATCAATTTATTTCGATTTGGTTGTTTATAAAAATTTTAACTTGCTTGCTGCAATTGTTTTTTACACATGACACTTATGTAGTACTTTTTAAAGTAAAATATTTTATTATTTTAAATTTATCCGATTGGGCGCTTAGTTTGTCCAAAAAATGAATTTTATTGTTTGCGATCATCTATTGTTTTTTCATTTTTTGACCATAACTTTCTCAATTTTTGTCCTAAAAATAAAATAAAAAAACTCATTTATGCAGAATTTTGTAACACATCTTTCTATCTAAACCCAAAATATTTTTAAAATTTTTTAAAGTTTGCGTCCTTTTTTGTTTCTTCGTTTTTTTGCTTTTAGTTAAATATTTTTTGCACCATTTCATGGCGTTTTAAAAGGCGAATATTATATTATTTGGAAATTTTTTCACAACAGCCTTAGTTTTTGCATAAATCAACTTTAAAGGTTGCGATCGTGTGTTGTTTTTTCGTTTTTTGGGCATAACTTTCTTAATTTTCGTCCAAAACATAAAATAAAAAAATTCAGTTATGCGGAATTTTTTAGCGCTTCTTCCTAATTGAAGCAAAAATATTTTTAATAGTTTGCGATCGTGTGTTGTTTCTTCGTTTTTCTACCATACCTTCCTTAGTTTTCGTCTTAAAAATAAAAATAAAAAAATCTTTTATGCAGAATTTTGTGGCACATCTTTCTCTCTAAATATTTTTAATAAATTTTAAAGTTTGCGTTCTTTGTTGTATCTTAATTTTTTTTTGTTAAATATTTTTTGCACCATTTCATGGCGTTTTAAAAGGCGAATATTTTAATGTTTGGAAATTTTTTCACAGCACCCTTAGTTTTCGCATAAATTAACTTTAAAGGTTGCGATCGTGTGTTGTTTTTTCGTTTTTTTGGGCATAACTATCCTAATTTTCGTTTTAAAAATAAAATTTAAAAAATCATTAGTGCAGAATTTTGTGGCGCATCTTTCTAGTTAAATCAAAAATATTTTTAATGAATTTAAAGTTTACGATCGTGTGTTGTTTTTTTCGTTTTTCGGCAATAACTTTCTCAATTTTCGTCCTAAAAATAATATAAAAAAATCAATTATGCAGAATTTTGTAGCGCATCTTTCTAGTTAAAGAAAAATATTTTTAATGAATTTTAAAGTTGGATTATGTGCTTTTCGGCCATAATTTTCTTTCTTTTTTTTTCGTCTTAGAAATAAAATAAAAAAAATTATTTATGAACAATTTTGTGGCGCATCTTTCCAGTTAAAGCGAAAATATTTTTAATGAATTTTAAAGTTTGCGATCGTGTGTTGTTTTTTCGTTTTTCGACTATAACTTTCTCAATTTCCGCCCAAAAAATAAAATTAAAAAATTCATGTATGAACAATTTTGTAGCGCATCTTTCTAGTTAAAGTGAAAATATTTTTAATGAATTTTAAATTTTGCGATCGTGTGTTGTTTCTTCGTTTTTCGGCCATAACTTTTTTAATTTTCGTCTTAAAAATAAAATTTAAAAAATCATTAGTGCAGAATTTTGTGGCGCATCTTTCAAGGTAAACCAAAAATATTTTTACTGAATTTTAAAATTTGCGATCGTGTGTTGTTTTTTTGTTTTTCGGCCATAACTTTCTCAATTTTCGTCCAAAAAATAAATTAAAATAATTTATTTGTAAAAAAATTTGTGGCGCATCTTTCTAGATAAAGCAAAAAAATGTTTATTGAATTTTAAAGTTTACGATCGTGTGTTGTTTTTTCGTTTTTCGGCCATAACTTTCTTAATTTTCGTCTTAAAAATAAAATAAAAAAATTTATTAATGATCAATTTTGTTAGTTAAAGCGAAAATATTTTTAATAAATTTTAAATTTTGCGATTGTGTGTTGTTTCTTCGTTTTTCGGCCATAACTTTTTTAATTTTCGTCTTAAAAATAAAATGTAAAAAATCATTAGTGCAGAATTTTGTGGCGCATCTTTCAAGGTAAACCAAAAATATTTTTACTGAATTTTAAAATTCGCGATTGTGCGTTGTTTTTTCGTTTTTCGGCCATAACTTTCTCAATTTCCATCCAAAAAATAAAATAAAAAAATCCATTAACGAACAATTTTGTAGCGCATCTTTTTAGTTAAAGCGAAAATATTTTTAATGAATTTTAAAGTTTACGATCGTGTGTTGTTTCTTCGTTTTTCGGCCATAACTTTTTTAATTTTCGTCTAAAAAATAAAATTTAAAAAAATCATTGGTGCAGAATTTTATGGCGCATCTTTCAAGCTATACCAAAAATATTTTTCTTGAATTTTAAAGTTTGCGATCGTGTGTTGTTTTTCGTTTTTTGGCCATATCTTTCTTAATTTTCGTCTTAAAAATAAAATAAAAATTCATTAGCGCAGAATTTTATGGCGCATCCTACTAGTTGAACCAAAAATATTTTTAATGAATTTTAAAGTTTACGATCGTGTGTTGTTTTTTCGTTTTTCGGCAATAACTTTCTCAATTTTCGTCCTAAAAATAATATAAAAAAATTCAATTATGCAGAATTTTGTAGCGCATCTTTCTAGAAAAATATTTATATAATTTTCAAAAAAAATTACTGCCATTTTAGTATTTACCAAAAATCGAATTGCCATTTTCCAATAAAGTTGTGCTTTAATTTGATAAAAATAAAAATCTTGTTATCTTATTTTTGGTTCCAATATAAATTTAATAGTTTTCGATTGTTTTTTAAAAATCGAAATTTGCGTGGTACGATTACCGAATCGTCGAAGGTCGCCCAATTTGCTCCAGATACTTTGCTATTATGTAACGTCCCGCTGCGAACCACAACCCATTACAACCACATTGGGCTCAGCCAGCGCGTTCTCTCGCGTTGCGTAACAACGCACTCGTTACTCAAATTAATTGGTTTTCTGAATTTAAAAAAAATCCCTACGTATGACACACCATGTAAATATCATTCTATCATATGTAGATTTATGCGCGATTGAGGTTTTTCACCCTTGAAGATAATTGGGTCAAACGTAGATTAATTGATCGTTTTTTGTTTCTAATTTATTTGACTAAAATGTCATTTTAATTTTAAAATTGAATTAATCAGCAATTTTTATTGCTCAAATTTATAATTTTATCTAGATCATTGCAATAATAAAGTTCGTTGACTTTATCATTCGTGATTTTTAGTTATAAAAAAAAATAAAACCTTAACCTAGAAAGCGGAGTCAAATTTTTATATTGTTTGGTTGGTAGTTTTTTCAAAATGTTAAGTTGGTAATATTTTTAAATTGACATTTTTCAATTCCAGGAGTCGATTACTGCTCTTTTTTTCTTTTTCAAAGAGATGTTTTGCAAATTTTTTTTGCGGCAAATAGCTCAAGAAGCTAACGCAGCAAAATTTAAAAAAAAAATTGTTCAAATTCATCCAAACTTTTATTAACGTAACACATCTCATGTTTTCGTTGAATCATTATTATTATTATATTTTTATGTTGGCTAATTAGCGTAATTACATTGTGAAAAAAAAACTAGGAAGTTGCCTGATTGCTACAAATTATGCGGGATTTATTGGCCGCGGAATAAGTGTCTACCTCGAACTTCACTCCTGACTCTACGGTTGGATGCACTGCACTTGAAACTATAATTATGCATCAACCGCTATATATACATGTAGATTAACGTTAGATAAAAAATATTATTAAAGTACTAAAGTGTCTCATTCACTTTCGTCTAGACAGCTAGGGACCACTTTTCATAGAAATTATATTTATGCACAAATGCAAATGCATGTAACATAATTTGAAATTGAATGATAACAATCGATAACATTAATTAATAATTTGTAAGTATCAACCTTTTGTATGTCGGCCTTTTGTCTGTGTCGGCCACTTGTACATGTTAGCGGTTAGCGTATTGGCCTTGTCGTTTATTTGTACGTGTCAGCCTTGTCGGCTTTTTGTGTGTTGGCCTTTCGTCTGCGTCGGTCTTTTGTCTACGTCGACCATTTGTCCATGTCGGCTTTTTGTCTGTCGGCCTTCTGTCCGTGTCGGCTTTTTGTCCATGTGGGTCTTTTTTGTCGATCCCCCTAGGAGCCTAGCTTCCTTTAAATGTCTACATTATCAAAAAAAATGAAGCATTTTGTTGAATTATTTTTTCTTAATTTATTTTGCATTTCAGTGTATGTTAACCTGCATAAAATTATAATTTGTATTTTTTTCTTCTCCTCTAAACGCGAGAATGAATAATATTTCTTCGAAAATGGCAAGACAACCGATCGCTCTTGACCCAGTAAAAATTGTATTATATTAATTTCATTGCAATTATGATGGTAAAATGTTCATTTTTTTCTGTCTCCCTATCTCTCTCTTTCGCTCTTTTTTTTAAGTCCTTGGTTGGCACAATTTGCATGCGCAATATAAAGTTTAAAATTAAATTAAAGTAAAAACGACATAAATCTTTTGGTGTTTGATAACCTATCGCACACAGAGTCCCTAGTCAGTGAATGAAGTTGACGGGTTGACGATGTAATTGAGGGTGAACATTTTCCTTGCGAATTAATAAGTTTTAAATTTTTTATTCTTCATTCAATCCTAATCTTAATAACCCATTCGAACATTGCACATTTCTTGAAGAACGAAATTAAGCCTTTCGTTATATCACCTTTATGTCTGTGATGCGTTCTGTCTACTACACTAGTCAACAACCTAAGAAGTTAGATTCCGCTCCAAAGGATGTTAACGTAACTGAATATTAGGAAATATGTTTAAGAGTCATATAAGAGGATATGAGCAATCTTAACAAAAAAATAGAGGGTATCGCTAGTAATCTCAAAGCATGTTTAAGAAATTTTGAAGAAACAAAAAATAAACACTCAAAGATTGAAAAGAAGCTAACCCAGACATATAAGAGACTTTAGAAAATGAAATGAAACTGCAGTAGTCTATTTTTTAAGTAGGCGGCGTCGGCTGCTAGGCGCCTTGCGCCATTGGCCGAAATGGTCTATTAACAGTGGGATATCTGACAGTAGAGAAATTTACTGGGAAGCTGATTACCGGAAATGTAATTATATACGTAGGATTCGAATTGAGTAATAGAACTTTTGGAAATCAAAATCAAAATTTTAATTAAATTTTATTACTCTGAAATTTTAACAAAAGTTTATTTGTATGTATTAAATAAGAATAATTTTTATAAATAGACTGTAGAAGCACAATTTTTATATTAACTTTATTAATTTAATTATAAAAATAAAAATATATCAAAAGTCTTACAAATGTTTTGTATTAAAATTGAATATATATACAAAATGGTGTATAATTGAGTTGCTTGACTGAGCTTCAGTGGTCTGGGGTGCAGGCTTCAAACCTGTAGTCGATTAACGTCGAAGTGGTTCGATTCCACCTGTTAAGCGTTAACGATGGTTTTTATTAAACAAATTTTCATCTTTTATTGATTTTTTCATTCATAATATTTGAAATAAGTTGGTACAACTGAACAAAAAAAAAATTGAGTATTCTACAGTGCGTATTAATTTCATTTATTTGTGTATTATATTAGCTAAATAAGAAATATTTGATACATTAAAGATTAAAATAATCCCAAACGTACCATTTTAACGTTTAATGATTGAATTTTATTTAAAAATTGTTTAAATTGCAATATAACCGTTTTAAAAATATAGAATTAAAGATGTTTTTGGTCATACTGTATAAAATTCAGCGTTGCCAACTTCGTAACTTTTTGACATTTAATGTTAAAACGTTAGTTGGTGAACCTGTTGGTAGTAAACGTCAATTCCAAAATTGACAGATCCCTAACGTCTTCTTTTAGGCGTAATTATTTTCATTAATATCTGATGGATCTCCAGACGTTATCAATGGATAAATGGCTATATTTGAAGAAGAAATAATCAGAAAGGTGACGCTGGATGACACCGAACCTGTAACATGTCATTTTGAAAACTGGCGCACCGTCAAGGGTCACACAGTAAGTCTAATTAGAACGTCAATATCATCTAATCAAAACAAAAAAAAACGCAGGAATTTATAATTAGAGTGAACAGAGGCCCGTTCACCAATAAAACTTGGCGCATCCATAAACGCTACAATGATTTCGTCAAGCTGCACTCCTCCCTGCAAGTTTCGGGTCTTGACCTACCCCTGCCTCCAAAGAAACTCATTGGAAATTTGGAACCGGAATTCATTGCAGAACGACAACAAGCGCTTCAGAAATATTTAAACTACATCCTTATGAATCCCATTTTGGTCTCCTCGCTACCTGCGAGATCATTTATTGATCCTGCTAATTATTGCCAACCGTTTAGTGGTAAATTAAACGATAATAATAATGTAAATCGCATCACGCCTTGTTTTTTAGAACAAGCTTTACAACATGTTTCGCTTGCATTGCGTGGCGAAGTTGGTTGGGAAGTGGTTGGTCCTTTGCCAGAAATAGGTTGGAGGTTACGTAAACATTTTTATCAAGTGAGATGTAAATCTTTGAATAAGGAGGAATTGTGGGCGAATTGGGTCGATTATGGACCTGATAAATATTTAGATGATAAGGATATGCAGGCTGTTTTTAAAAGTTTATGCCAAATACAGGTGCGTTATTTTAAAAATTTTAATTTTAATTGTTAAAGTTGTACTTTTAGTATCCTTACATTCATCCGATTGAAATGTGCTTGTGCACAGATATCGGAGGATTAGTAATTCGTGCCATGAATCAAAATGG
>JARJDX010003282.1:0-14315 GCA_030264735.1 Gymnusa sp. GC000175
TAATTTAGTGTCCCATAAATAGTGGTACATGTACCATAGTTTGAGAAATCCTTGTATATATGTTTGTCGTTTAGAGTTGAAAGAGAAAATTTTCTAAATATAAGTTTCTTTGGATATACACCAAACATTTTAGAAAATATGGATATTTAAGAATTTATTTGACAATTTGCAAAGTTGCAAAATCTGGTTGTATTTTTTTTGCCAGAACCAGAAACCAACTTGTCTTAAGATACATCCACTCACCTATTTTTAATTAGATGTAATCCTGTCCGTTCCCCTAATTACAGAAAATAATATTTATTGTAATGTCCCATGCAATAAAATAAATCACCCGATGCCATTAAAATTTGCCAAGAAATTAGGAAGGAAGTGGTTTGTCCATTCCCGACCATTAAAATAAACCGTAAACCCCTCACAGGTATATTTTTTTATAAGCCCCATGAAATATTTCGTGAAAACATTATGAAATCAGTCAAAACATCTTAACATCTAAGACACCTAATTCATTGAGTCCGCTGGTTTATATCGTCCACAGTTGATTGCTGCAAGGGCAAGAGCGTACACACACAGAAACGACCGACATCAACGGGAACTTAATTAAAAAATGAATTAGTAAGAGGAATCTGTCATAGAGCAAAATGAAATGCCAACGTTACATATGAGGCCCAGGTAGATACAAAAGCGTTGGTGGATTGACTCTTTATGAATATGGCTTTTTTCTTTCAATCAGTGGCGCCACCATAAATTTTTATTAATGAGGAAATATTTTTTTAAACAGAATTTTTACAAGGCACAAAAAGCATTTCAATGTTTTTATTTTTAATTTTAGCAAAAAATGTTGATGCAGAAATTTTGGTTATTTAGAAAACTAATTAAAAAAATTTCAATAATGGAGAAGATAAATAATAATTATTTATATAAATTTAATTAAATTCAATCAATTTTGACTAACATTTTATTGTATATAATTATTTTAAATGTCGGTCGTTACTGCTTTAGGCTCACTTTTTGATTTTTTATATTTTGTTACCACTAAAGTGAAATTTTTTAACATTTTTGTACATATTGCAAAAACAATTTTAAATTTTCTCTAGAGGACTTAGTGCTGGGATTTATAAATAGACAAAAGAGATAAATATTCAGGGCCCGTTTTTTGAGGGGCCCGGTAAAAGGAAGAATGTTTATGACCCACATGTAGGTGTTTAAAGCAATTATTTATTGATCACTAATATAAAGATTAACCATTGAATATATTTCTTAAAATATCACATATGACATAATTTATGTGTAAAGCTAAGCTTTACAGGAATAAAGTTGAGTAAAAATTACGAAGACATTTAAATTAGTTTCAATTGTCGCAAAGAAATTAACTCCGCACTCTATAACTTTTCCAATTTAATTATCTTCGCCTATTTCAATTATTTGTTTTGCTTATATTTTGTATCTTTGCGGTACTGTACGGTAATATTACTTTTTTTCTCCGCCACTGGAGCAATCTTTCTTCGACCGTTTTCCCCTCGCACTAAAACCAAAAGATTACAATTAACGGCGTAAAATTAGGTTCTATGAAATATTTTAATGAGTTCCTATGTGTTTTTAATTTGGACCCCTTTTTTAAATTAGTAATTTTCGAAATAAAAAAATTAAATTTCGAATTTGTATTAAAACAAAACTCTTTCTACACTTCAGAAATTAAGATTTATTATTAATCTCTGCAAAATAAAAAACACAAATCATATTTTGACATTGCTCTTATGAAACTTATAACGAAATAAATTTTATTAAATGTCTAGAAGCTAAAATGGATGAAAAGAATTATAATTGCGTTGATTATTAATATACAATTTTCTTAAAAAAATAACAATAAAATTAAAATCAAATATATCTTATGCATATTTTTACACATAAAAAATTTATTTGTATTGCAGGTTGACTCCCTGTGGTTTAACTTTTTCTTTACCCTTGAAATACATAGGACGAAAATATTTTGATTCGCTTTGACAATTTGACAAAAATTAAAATTAAAATGTTCTATTTTGCAAAATTTGCCTTAACATTAACTTAGTACTAAAAATTAATTAAAAAATGGAGGTATGGTCACCACACGACTTTCATTTACTAATTTGAGATAAACAATGAGTTCTTAAAATGTTAAATTTTGAAAAAATGATAGAAGCGAAATTTGAGTAAAATTTAATTTTACATACTTTTGTACTCTTATGTTTTTTTCATAAACTCAATAGATTTTGAAATATTTGCAAAAAAACAAAAAGCTCACCAATAAACTACCACTTCCTATTTTTGGATTTTAGCCAAAAGTCACTGGGACCTCCCAATTTTTGTTAAAAGCCTAAATATGAATTTTCATGACGATCAGTTTAGCCGTCTGAGCTGTAGAGAGGACACAGACAGAAACACAGACAGACACACACACAGACACCACTTCGAAATCAACTTTTTCTGAATGAGGGAGGTCGAAAACGGATATTTCCGCAAAAATCTCGATTTTAGAAATTGTCGCGATTACTATACTTTAATTTACTTTGTAAATAAAAGAAAAAATGCAAAATAAAACATTATTTTCGCTACCACAGCCCACTGTGTTTCTTCCAGTGGTCAACCTACCCTTTCATATCAGTTGTGTAATTTGAAATTCTTGTAGGCATTTAATAAGTTAGTGGTTAGTCCAGTAATTCCCAAACTTTGCTCCACGAAAATTTTCCTGTAAAAAATATTCACAAGAAAGTTTTGATTATTTATTAAATAAAATTGCAGACAACCTAAGAGGTATATATACTGAATTGTAAATGAAAAAAAAATTACTAGTAACATAAAGTTTTCCACGAGATAAGCCAATGTTTTGACTTAAAACGCAGTGGAAAATTCTGATATATCAAGGGCGCCGAAAACCGAAATAGTTTGGGAACCGCTGGGCTGGTCGATAAAACGAATCCCACATAATACGTACATACTGGGGACCAAACATCCATTAAATTCTAAAATTTGTTCGGAAATATGGCATTGACTGGGTTTTTGTATCCACCCTGTACCTATAATTTCTTAAAAACGGCAACTGGAAGAAATCAGATGCTGAATCGAAAAAGTCAGAACAATCTTAAGTGTCAAACAATCTCATGTATCAAAGACCTGTCAACCTGTCTTTACTAAGTAGATAAGAAATATAAGAATAACAAAATCCTACGTCTGCTCTGTCCTAATATACGTAGCTGAGGCGTGGACACTACACAAAGCTTTTCAGAACAAACTAAACCTGTTCGAAATGTGGGTGTACTAATGTATTCTCAAATTTTCATGAACATAACATATCCCCAATGAAGAGGTCTTATGAAAATGGGAAATGTCAAAGAAATAGTCAACATAGCGAAAAAAGTTTTTGGCCAAGTAATAATGAATGACACATACTGTGTACTGCAGTTCATAATTCAGTTAAAGGTGGAGGGGAATAGGGGACCAGGAAGGCAGAATTTACACTGTATTGTTTTTGCTGCACATTTAATGTAAATAATGCAGAGTGGAATCATCCAGAACAATCATCCTTGTTTACATTGTTTCATCGAGTTCTGTGGTTTCACTTTTATGCATACTGTCATTGTTCATTTCTGTGTGAGGTACAGACAACTTGTGATGCCAAGAGCCAGGATGTCTAGTTCAAGAAGAAGTGCAAGAATTATTAGAGGTATTGACATCAATCCAAAAACTTAAATACAACAAAGCTGCCGGTATGGACGCAATTTCTGCTGAACTATTAAAACCAGACCAACAAAAATTTCCTTACTACTTACCCCAGTAATTAAGGAAATGTGGGGCAGAAAAGCAAGTACCAAGTGAGTGGAAACGGGGAGTCATTATTAAACTACATAAGAAAAGAACATCAGTAACTGTGAAAAACTGAAGAGAAAGAACTGTACATCCAACAAGGTACCAGCTAAGGTTATAGAAACCAGAATATCAAAGTACATAGATACCACACTAAGGGAAGAACAGGCCGGATTTAAACCGCATCGATTAACTGTTGAGTGAACAGCATGCGATTAATTATAGAACAATTAGTTGAATACCGCTCACCTCTACATGACCTTCTTAAATTTCCAACAGGCGTTTGGCGGCTTAAACCAAGCGGCGATATAACAAATTTAAACTTAAAGGCGTTGCATCTAAGATAATCTCAATGATAAGGGCACTTTACATAAAACCAAAATGCAGGTGCACAACAATAAACTAAGCGAGAACATAAACATCCTTTCCGGTGCGAAACAAGACTGCATCCTCTCACCGCTTCTCTTTAACATCACAGTGGACTATGTTGTGACAAAATTAAATGTGGGAAATGATGGAAATCGGTGAATCCTAGTGGATACCTTAGAAGATCTAGACCATGCAGATGATCTTTCCCTACTGTGCGTATTTTCATGGAATGCAGACCAAATCTCCGGACCTGTGCCGCAACAGTGGGTCTGAATATTAATTACAGCAAAACCAAATCTATGCATGGTGAAACTATAAACACCAATGGTTTTAAGATCGAAAACTCAAACAACGCCGACGTGGACAAATTTTGCTACCTAGATAGTAAGGGCGGTGCAAATAGCGACATAAATTCAAGAAATTAAACAAAGTCTAGAACTTTAACCGCATCTCTTCAACAACAAAAGTGCGCATCTTCAACTCTTGTGTAAAGATGGTACTACTATAGGCTGCGAAACTTGGAAAGTTACACTGTCAATGTGTGTCTACCGGGAGACGCATTTAAAAAGTGTTTTGGCCAAACACTATCAGTAACATGGAGATCCACTAAATATGTAAGCAACGACTTTATATCCACCGAAATTATAACTAGAAAATCGAAATGGATTCATACATTGCGAAAAGGAGTTAACAACGTCACACGCTAAGCTCTTGAATGGGACCCTGAAAGAAGCAGAAGAGTCCGAAGACCTGCAACAACATGGCGAAGGTCCATCTAAAATAAGGCAAATCAGCTGGAATAAGGTCAAACGTTGGCGAGGAACCGTTAAAGATGGTAAAGTTTTGTCGAGGCCCTATGTTAACCTACGGAATGAATGGACAATATATGTATTGTATGTATTGACTTAATTTTACGTGGACAATACATGAACTAAACTTAATTATATCGACAACTGGCCGGGCTCAAAGACGTTAGTGGGTAAAAACATGGGTTTCAAAGAGAGAAAATTTGGGAGTTTCGTCAACGTTGTAAAGGAAATGGGCCGAGGAGTACAAGAATTTTAGAATGAAGGAGGACCAATTACATTTTTCTCTTCGTTCGAATCATCGGTTCGGGAAACGACTCTTTTATTTTTATCAAAATTTGGTAGAGGGTCAATAAGTTTGATCGTTCCGCTTCAGTGTCCCTAGGATAAAAAAAATTAAAAGCATTTTACTCTTATCACTTTGGATGATTTCTCCAAGATGAACATTCAAAGTGATAAATGTAAATGAGCCTTAAGCTCCATACAACCCTTTCGTCTTGCAGCTAATAAAGTGAAGACAGCCTTGATAATTTCCAATATCCCGAACGGACAGGACACCCACATAAGAAGAAAAAAGCTATATTTATTTGCATATATTTTACGCAAAAGCCTTGCTGTTCGTTTTGAAACGTTACTTACCAATATATCTATCCTTCTTCTATAGATGGCAAGTCTAAAAGGGGGCGTAAGTCAAGTTTATACATATCACGATTTCCAGCGATTTACCCCTCTCATCACATGTCCGAAATATTCTAATTTTAATCTTTTAATAATGGCAAGAATCTTGGTGGACTTGTTAGCGTTGGTACCTTTTTCTGCCAATGAAACTTTCAATATTCTTCTCTATGCCTACATCTTAAAGACTTTAAGACGTTTCTCGTCGTTTTACTTTTATATGCAAAGTAAAAGTGACGGATGTCAATAATTGAGTTATTACCAACATGCATTTTCACAAAATGAAATTGCAGAGACGTACTGCCAACCCAATTTGCTGATAAATGATGAAATATAGTTATGTTTTTAATAAAAGTAACGGATATGTTTCAAATCTATAAATGAAAGTCGTGTGGTAACCACACCTCAATTTTTTTGTAGAAATATCCATTTTCAAGTTTTATTATCCAAAAATATTGATGTCGATCTGTCCAGCCCAGGAATATAATTTTCCAGACAAACAATCTCCGAGGATTTGGACATCTGACGGACATAGGTAGTCGATAAGCAAAAATGTGTAATATTCGATTTATAGATTTTTGTTTGTATTTTTTTTTTAAAGCAAATGCTTTGCCATCTTCATAATAACTTAAGAACCATAATAAATTGAGTGCATATTTACTTATTTTTAGCGATACTTTCGTATTTTATGAGTTTTAAAACTTTACATTTAGTCATAAATGGTTTCAATCTTAATTCTATATCTTTAAATTGTATTAATCTAATTCTGTCATGGACCCTTCGTGATTCTGTTTGAGTTTTTCTGTGCCAATTGCCCCAGTTTTTGCTTATTTATGGGTACTAGGATACTTTGTCGTTTCATTTTTCATACCTAGGCTCCGTTTTGATGATTTCGGTCCCAACTCTGTTTCTCCTCTGCAACTCGATCTGGGATGTCTTCCATTTCTAAACTAGAGCATATTATATCATTTTTCACTTTGCTCATATAATATTTAGAACGATTTGTTGTATATTTTCCTTTAATTTGTACTTTAAATGGTTAAAGTGGTCGATTCCAAACCGCATTTTAGTGAAGGGAGAATGCATTTGTCGAAAACTTGTCTGTTTAGTCCGTTGGCATCTTTAACCTTAAAATTTACGTACGATAATTAAAAAGAGCCACTTACTATTTTAAAATTAAGTCGGTAATTGTATTTGCTTTATTTTATCCGTAACTTGGCTATCAATCCAGTGGGTTTCTTCTGGCGTGTAAAATGTATGAATTCTAGAGTTTTAGCTCAGGAAATAAGCTGCCCCGAGGTTCCAAAGTGTCATTAATTGCATCACAATAACAAATGGTAACTCATTAGTTTTTGGAAACCGAATTTCAGACCTTAAAAACAAAAAGTCGTCCTGCCAACAATAAATTATACCGTCTTGTATTATAATTTCTTTGAAAAATTAGAAAAAGTACACGGTGTAATTTGATACATGTTAAGAATAAAAGACCTAATGTACATTTGTTGCTAAATAATATTGCTTAATTAATAATTAATTTTCTGTGTAACAGCTTTTTTAAATTATATGCATTTTAAATCCAATTGTTTGGTATTTTTTTATGAATAATCATACCTATATGTATTTGGTTCAGTTTGATATAATTTATTAGTTCGGGGGCGTTGAGATTTGGTGGGAAAAATTGAGTTGTTATTAGGTAATATGCTAATATTTGGTGGGAATATGATGTGTGGAAAAGTATGCAAATTATTTTCAAGAAAATATCGAACTTCACACATAAAATTAAATCGCGAACGATTGAAAACGCGCCTGGGATTTTTGCGTGAATGATTCTTTACCAAAACGGTCTCGTGGTATTGAATTATTCAAATCAAAGTCTTCTGATGAGAAGCAAATGAAGAACCGCGCGCGGACTGGACTATTATTACTACGGAATGCTCAAATGTAACCCGCATTCCTATACCAATTTTTTTCCTTATTATTTTATTTGTACATATTTTCGTTGCGTGATTTAGCGTACTTATTATTCTTAATGAAGGGACATTTATTTATTTAAAATTTTCTCAAAAAAAAGAACGATTCACAGGTATAACCAATTTACTTAATTGAATCTATGTCATTTTTTGAGCTTTTGAATTCTTTCTCACTATATAGACTCGAAAATAATTGCTGTGACCACAGAAAGTAACGCCACAGAGGAAATTATATACAAAAGGTGTCATGCACAACCACCTGACATGGTGCCCTTTCATTAAAAAAAATATATTTTGACTGACAAATTACAAAATTACATTTTTGTATTTTATGAAATAATATAAAAATTGATTTAAAAGTGATTTTACCTTGAAAAGACAAAAAAATTTCCTACTTTTTGGCTTTGAAGCAGTAAATAAAATGATATTCAGTATGCAATTAAAGTGGCAAGGAGAAGATTAGATTAAAATGTAGTTACATATCATAAAGTACTTTTTAAATTAGCAAGGGTTCAGTTACATGTGAGTCCACTAAATAAATGTTATTTAAACAGTGAAAGCTTAATAACTCACAAAAAATGGGGCAAAGAAAAAAAGTATCCTGGTAATTAGTGCTTTAAAGTAATAAAAAGTAATGGATATTTAATGAAGTGATGACAATCGATGAAAATGTGGACATTTGGTGGACTATTAGAGGCTACAATGTATAAAGCAAACGATCAAAGATAAGTAACCCTCTTGAAATTAAAAATAAAAAACTTTACACAAATTATGTTTTAGAAGAGAGGATTTTAAAAAGTGTTTGGTTTTGAACCCCTCGCCGTGAATGACAACTCAATATACGATTATTGAACCCCTTCTTGTTGATTACACATGCATTGTGGGGCATTTTTCTAAAACTAATACATATACACACATATGATATACTGAAGCTTTGGGGAGAGCGCACACAAAGGGCTGTTTCAATTACAAATGATGGTATTAACGCAACACCACCTTTTCGAATTCAAATTAGTTGTTATATGCAGTGATCTGTCGTTTGTTTAATTTGCATTTAGATTCAGGCACTAAACATTATTTTTGTTCAATGTCCAGTAATTATTACTTGTGGTTTGTGAATGTTCATATTTAGTGACAGGTGCTTTGAGTTTGAGGGATCTTTTATTGTTACCACGGGCTGTTTTCACTTTTGATCGTAACTTTGTTAAATAACAAATTTATAACAACTTACAGACAATTGATATAACGATAAAAATAAAAACTGTGTGTAGTTATAAACATTAAAGGTGTTCATAAATGGTAATGGCAGTACAAACATATTTTTACACATCTTAAAATGGAAATAAATTTAATTTATCTTTTTATAATTTAAATAAATTTATATTATAGTAGTATGAGGAGGACGTAGTACGATATATTTGCTAAAAATAATATCTACAGCCGTTAAATGTGCGTTAAAATAAGCATTAAATATTCTATCCGTTGTCATCAATGTTAATTTGTTTTTTTTTAAATGTATAAGTATTTGAATTTCGATAGTTTTTTGGATTACATATTCCTTTAAATAAATCTAGAATTTTAGATTTTTTTCGCTAATAAACTAATTTTTTGAAGTTTTTTTGAAAATATCTCAAAAAATACTACTTAACCGAATCTAAATAAATATATATTTTTTGGGGGATATATTGATTAATTTGAATTAGAAATAGCAGACCTATCGCCATTCAAGTTGTTTTCAAGTTTTTCAATAAAATTAATCTACTAATTACTGAAAATTTCAATTTTTACCATAAAATGTAGTATTAGTATGTACTGCATAGAAACTTTTTGTAGATATATCGACGGATGTCACTATTGGAATTATTGCCAATATAAATTTCATCAAATTGAAATTGCAGGGACATACTGCCATCCAATTGGTTAATAATTAATGAAATATAGTTATGTCTTTGTTAAAAAAACGGATTTATCTCAAATTCGTAATGCTGAAACGAATACTCTCACGTTTAGACTTTAGACTCTAAACTTTGAAGTTTAGTTTATATGATATAAGTTGCAACAAAACGTAATACAACAACTTTGATTTAAGACATTTTTTTATTGTAACTTTTTTTTTCACTTACGGGAAAGTCGAGTGGAGAACACTCAAAATTGTTTAATTTATAAGAAGGTATTTTTCACAAACAATCTTATTTATTTATTTTCGGGTAAAATTTTAGAAAGATGTCAAATATTCGTTGTTAAAATTTTTCTTGTATTGATAAATGTAGAGCATCATTTTTAATTTCTTCATCGTCTGAAGAATCATGACATCTGGCAATGTGCGTTGTCAAATCCTAATTCTTCAATATGAAATATCTTTACCTTCGCTTAGGTTTCTTCTCTCTTTCGATCAATGAAATTGGAGGGTCTTTACATAAAAGATTTATACTTTCCAGTAAAAACTTGGCTAGAATAAGTTATACTGGAATAACAAAGTTTATTATTGTGTCAGAAACCCGGACACAACGAGGGATGTCAGAATTACATTTGATGAAATTTCAACAGAAATTGATTCTGTATAATCTGGACTTTAAACAGCGAATGGAATTTCCAATGAAGAAGTTTTATGAAGAAAATTTTGAGAACACAAACCATTAATGTAAATAACGGAAAGGAAAACTATATAGCTGAGACATGTAGTGCGGAAACCAAGGTATATACACTAACTGTAATTGCAGAAAAGTGGAAGAGAGGATATAATATGTTCACAAACTACCAGCGAGAACAAAAACAAAACTGCCCGCAGTTTATGCAACCCAGAAATTAAACAAAGTAGCAATTCCTTTTGTTCGAGCTGGTAGTTTGTGAACCTCGGCTAACCTTCGGAATGGAAGATCTACCTACCAAAGGAATTTGAATTTACGGAGCGAAAGTGGATCGTAAGGTCCAAAAATCTATTAGGGCACAATAACTACAATAAAAGAAAATGACTAGTTTAAAAATTTCTTACCTTAAATTTTTGTTATAGTTTTAAATTATGTGTTTATAAATTTATTAAAAAAAAGATTTTGAAAAAATTTAATTGAAGGAATGACACATCTAAACGGAAACTGGGTGTGTCAAGAAACAAGTCAACATATGGAAAGTTGGGAGCTAAAAATTGTACATTGGAAGACAAGAAGGAGGTCGAGGTGGTAGGTTTTTTATAAAAATCTCCATAAGGGTTTAAGAATTGTAACTAGATAACTAGATTAAATCTATCTAACAATGCTTTTCTAATATATAAGAGTTGTTTGGTGCACTCCACGTTACACTAATCACTGAATTCATGTGATAGATTACGATTACGGATATACCACGGCGCATTGACGATACTACGTAGTACTTTATTTTGGGACGTCTGGATGACTTTGTTGTTGGATTTTTAGGTGCATCCCCAGAGGTGGATACCGTAAGTCCACACAGGTTTGAGTATTTGCTTATAGAAAAGCAATTTGTTGCGTTTTGTCAACTCAGAGTATCGCCCGAGGAGCCAATGCATTTGTCTAAATTTAAAATTCATTTGTTCACATTTCTTTTTGACATGTGTTTTCCATCGTAGCTTGGCATCTAAGGTCATACCTAAGTACTTTGCTTCGTTGGCTTGTGGAATAGTGTTCTGATTGACTATTATGGGTGTGTAGTCATATTTCTTATTAATGAAGTTGACGTGAATCGACTTTGCCTCATTGGCAACGTTGATGACGTTGTTGACAGCTGTTTGAAGTTGATTTGTGGCTGATTGTATGTTCTAGCTGGTAGCAAGTGGCGCGGTGTCGTCGGCAAATGTTGCCGTAACCACCCCGTCGCTCTGTGGGGTATCATTGGTGTACAGCAGGTAGAGAACCGGACCAAGCACGCTGCCCTGTGATACACTTGTAGAATTTTTTTACAGTTTTGAGTGTTATTCACCATATTTGACTCTAAAATATCTATCAGAGATGTATGATTGAAGAATTTGATTCATTTGTTTTGGAAAGTGTTTGTCCAGCTTATATTCCAGGCCTTGGTGTTACACTCGGACAAACACTTGGGCCACGTCTAGGAATATGGTTGAGCATATCTTTTTCTCTTCTAGGGATCTTTCAATTACATCAGGGTGGTAGGTACAGAGAAAAAATATATTGACTATAAAAAAATCGGCGGATGAACTGGTTTCGCAAGGAGCATTGAATGGATGGAGGGTTTACTACCCATAGGAAATGTGTAATTCGGGAGTGGATGGGGAAAGGCTTAAAATGTATAGAGACATATTGTATAACTTTGCAGTAATTTTTAATATTATTGAAATCCAGTCTGAAACCTCCTATAGAGAGAAAAGTTCAAAAGCCGCGATTAATTTTAAAACAACAATTTTGGTTAGTTGCAAGTTTGAATATTGTAAAAATAGGTTTATTTGTTACTGAAGGTCAAAAAAAAACAAACAGAAGCCGGTATGGACCACAGAATAAGTGCATCGACAACACAAAAGAAATGGTTTTACACGAGTGGATGTCAAAAAGCTAAAATAGAGCAAATTAAGCGTTTATTATCGGTAGTACCTTTTCATTTATCATATACATTATTATGTTTGGTCATAGTAACGACTGGTCATAGTAACGACTTCGATAAGATACAAACTAGAAATAGACCGGAAATCCATTAAACAAGTTGCACAGTTCGACTACCTGAGAATGGATATATCAAGTTATGGATATTTTAAACATGGAATCGAAAAACAAAGAACAAAAGCTAACCAAGTCGCCGGTTGCCTAAATGACACAATTTGGCGCAATTAATACCAAGAGTCAAAAAACAAAAAGTAGAAAATACAATACAGAAAATACTGCAATAAGACCTATTTTAGCTTATGGGACTGAAGATTGGCCAGATACCACAACAACATATTAATAAGAACAACAGAAATGACCATACTAAGACGTATATGTGGCACACTCCTGAGAGACCTGAAAACAAACCAAAACGAAAGCTTAACAAGTTGCCGGCCGCCTAAATGACACAATTTGGCGCAATTAATACCAAGAGTTAAAAAACAAAAAGCAGAAAATACTGTAATAAGACCTTTTTTAGCTTATGGGACTGAAGCATGGCCAGATACCACAGCAACATATTAACGAGAACAACAGAAATGACCATACTAAGACGTATATGTAGCACACCCATGAGAGACCTGAAAACAAACCAAAACAAAAGCTAACCAAGTTTCCTGCTGCCTAAATGACACAATTTGACGCAATTAATACCAAGAGTCAAAAAACAAAAATCAGAAAATACAATACAGAAAATACTGTAATAAGACCTTTTATAGCTTATATGACTGAAGCATGGCCAGATACCACAACAACATATTAATGAGAACAACAGAAATGACCATACTAAGACGTATATGTGGCAAACCCCTGAGAGACCTGAAAACAAACCAAAAGACCATAAATAGATGCAGGACCGGCGATATAGGGGAATGAACCAAAAGAAGCGAATTGAATAAAACGACCATATGACCGCGTGGTAGAGGACAGAGAGTTCTAAGAATCGCTGGAGACAATTAACCACAAAGAAGAAGGTCGATAAGACAACCAAAAAATGGATGGAGTTACAACATCAGGCAGGCCCAATCTTAAAATAAACAGACAGTATTGCCTAGTCAAAAGCTGAGGAAGAAGAAGACGTTTTTAACTGCCATAGACATAGGCCAGCATAAGTATCCAAAATTGTTTCTCTGAAAGACCGCCCTTTCAAGCTCTAGATGTCTAAAGCTATATCTACGCATTAACATCTCGGATTTCTACTCAAATAAAAATGTTGCCAGCAGCGATTGACCTTTAAATACAATACACCGCTAAGCTTATTTTTTGAAAATCTATTAATGAGTAATCAGTATTTTTAATTTTCATTCTATTTTAGATAATGAATGGAGAAAACAGAATTTAATTTATTGATTAGATTTCGGAACGTTAGTCAAAAAAAATTGAGGTGTGGTCAGCACACGACTTTCATTTACGAATTTGAGACATATCCGTTACTTTTGCCAGAAACCTAACTATTATCTTATTAATTATAAGCTTATTAGATTGGCAGGTTGTCAATGAAACTTCATTTTGTTGAAATGTATACTGGCAATTATAACAACAGTTACATACGTCACTTTTGACCGATATATAGCCATATTTCATTAATTGTCAGCTGATTATAATAATAGTATGTCTCTTGATGTCATTAATTTCTGTATAACTGTTGCTTGTCAGCGAACAACGAGGAGTTCTTAAAATGTTAAATTATATCAACTTTTGTTTTTCCATAAATTTTTTATTATGCTTGCAATAATATGTATTGTCGTACCAATATACCGTTACTTTGGGTTATAACTGTGATTTTCTAATTTTTGTTAAAAGCTGAAATAGGCATTTTCAGGTGGATCAGTCGCCTAGGCTTAAGAGTATACACAGACACAGTGCTGGACTGGCCCACCGGGATACTGGGAATATCCCGGTGGGCCCACAAATATATTTAAATATAATTAATTTTAACAATTTTTACTTCTTTCTTTAAATTTTTACAATTTTTACTTCAAAGTTTTCAAATTTTTATTATTTTTAAATTTAATATAGTGGGCCTACGTCACCGATATTTCCCGGGC
>JARJDX010003343.1:0-10743 GCA_030264735.1 Gymnusa sp. GC000175
AATTTATTGTTCTTTAATAATATGAGAGAAAAATTAAAAAAAGAAACCAAAATTGGCATAAAAATTTTAAAAATTGCTTTTAGTTGCTTTTTTAGATTCATTTTATTAAAATCAAAGTTTAAGTCTGAAAACGTGGGTAAATTTAGGGGTTGCGAACTAGAAATGTTATTAATTTGAAGCAGAATTTATTGTTCTTTAATATTCCAGAGGTGGGGGCAAGACTATAAATTAGTACATATTTTTTTAGATTATTTAAAGTTTTATGTGCTACATGATGAGATTCAAGAGGGGGCAAGTGCCCCTTCTTGCCCTACCCTGGCGACGCCCATGCTGTGAAGCTTGCATCGTTTTTGTTAGTTTTTGTGGTTTAAATCCCATTTCAAAATAATCAATTTGTTTGTTTGGGGATAAATTAATTAAATCAGTAGCCATTTTAGCAAGTGTTGTTTTAAATGATAATAAGTATCCGAAAAAAAAATTTATTGGGTGGAGAAAATTTATTTTTTTGTTAATTACTTTTTCGGAATACTCGATAGTTTTATTACTTGTATATGTAATCAGGATATTCTTACTTCTAAAACTTTTCACACAAACAAAGCTCTGATTACCCACGTAAGCTACATTGATTGGCCACTTGTGAAAAAGCTTTACATCTCTTAACGTTTGGTATTGATTTTAAGTCTGTATTTTATGTCGTCGCCTTTTGTAATACCAAGTTAATTTGATTTGAAAATAACTGAACCATGTAGATAAAAATGTACATAATCGTAACAATAATTCAATCACGAATGGATAATAGCACCGGTTTTTGCAATTTCTCTTCATACACGCTTATAAACTGTCAAATAAACAACAACATTCGCACATGTTTAATCATTTATTTAATAAAAATGAAAAATGAAATGTTACATGACACATAAATTTCAACATTTGCATATTTGCGTAAATGAAGTAAATTATAGTGCCCTGGAGTTGTCTTAATGGGAAATGAACCTACATCACATTATACGCAACCCGCGAATTTCGTTAGAGATAAGTTTCCAACAAAAATTGCATAAATTTATGAGCAGAAATAATATGATTTATTTTAATAACTCAGTCATTTCTTATTCATTAGTTTTTGCCGAATATATTTGTAATTTATGAATATGTATAAATGAGCGTTGATTTTTGTTAAAATTTCAACGCAAAGACGAATTTCCAGACGAATGAAGGAAGCATTGTCAGGATAATGCTAAAGGGGAGCAAATCTAGACACAATCCCGAGGGTAACAAACTTGAGCTATCCTATAAAGGGAAGCTATAGATAAGTATTATTATTGTTATAAGTTTGCATCGCACACAAAATTTCCATCGTCGACATAAACGCTCCGCCGAGTGAAAATGTCTGACATGAGGGATGAGAATTTTTATTACACATCGCAATATTTTGCATCGCTGAAGAATTATATCCTCGAAATATCCCCCTGGACGTTTAAATAGTAATTTGATAAATGTTCGTGTGGAATTTCTAGGACTCCTCATATCTTCCGTAATTTATTTTTAGATATTGATGTTTGAGAGCGGCTTATAATACTGACACAACGCTCTATTTAATTTGATTCCACTTTCAGATATGCATCGCCTGAAATTTAATATACAAACTTCGTTTAGAATCTATTTGCAAAGATCTTATTATACAAAGAGATTTATTAATTAATAAGTGCACCCTCCAAACAAGTTTTCTTATTACAATATCGTTTTAATACCACCGCTCCCTTAATTTCCATTTAATTTGCATAGTTTTATAATTATATTTTTATTTTGCTTGTAATAATTTACAGCACTAATTAATTTTTTTAATGTTAATTTAGTTATCTAACAAATTTAAAAAAGTTGTGACTTTAATCAAAATTTATTAAACTAATTATATAAATATTAATGTGCTGAAGCAAAAATTATTTCGACTTTAATTAATGGGTACTTGATTTATGGCGTGTATCAGCACAAATTTTAATAAAGGCCTTTAGTTTTCTCAAATATTAGCTCAGCAATTCTTGGGCGAGCAAAAAGTTTTGGTATCCATGCGGTTTTACTATGTATGCATATTATGAGCGCTTTACATTTTCTTGCTAAAGACATATTAATTGTATTAGTAAAATTTTTAATTAGTTCATAATAAATATGAATAATACCCAGGGGTGGCTTGTGTATAGGCACTGTGAAACTGCAGCACCCCCAATTTATATAAATATTTTTATTAATTATTATTTATTATTTTATTATCAAAATTGTACATAGTTTGCTTATTTTGCATAAAAAATTATAAAAATACTTCTTGCAGCACTAACGAGGGCGAAAAACGCTAGCAGCACTGAGATAAATTTCAGTGTCGAATTATATAGCAATATGACTAAATTGAGGCGCGCGCGCAATCCTTACACTCATAACGACATACTAATTCGGCACTGCTTTTTAAGCAGTTCAGTAGTCAGTACGCAGCGTACAAGTGTACACATGATGTCCTTAAAAATCATTCGCTGGTAAATTTATCGCCGGAAATTTATTCGAAAATAAATTTATTCGCCAGAAAAATAATTGGCATAATTAAACAGGTAATATAATATTTATAGAACAATATAATATATTTCCAAAATAAACAATTGAAGATAGGTAACACATTGCACATTGGTTAACCATTAGTACCAATTACATTTTAATACGAAAAAAGTTTCATTCAAATAATTTACTATTAAATAAATTACCATTCGAAAAATCCCATGCGAAAAATGAAATATCGAAAAACTTTGTGGTGAACAAATTTTCGACGGATAACTTACTGGTGAACAATTTTTTCAGAACCCATGTTTATCGTTTTTTCTTTAAATTATTTAATTTTTGCAATAATTTTGATATTGATCCTTAACGTTTGTAAATTTTAAAAGTTGCACGATTGCAAGTCACGAGTCGCCACTAACCATAATACCATTAACTTCTTCTTCTTCTTTCTTAGTCTGTTATAGGCCCACGGCCTGTTCCTTCTTCGACTTTGCCTCTAAGCTTCTAGATTGTGACTCTATCTTTTTCGGGTCTTACCGACGCTTCGCCTCCCAATTGGTGATTTATCTCTGGCAATTTTAACCAGTCTTTCGTTTCTCATTCTACTTATATTTTCGTTGCCTTTTGCGTTGTTTTGTTCATTCGTTGATTTCATCCATTGCGCACACTTCTCTTATTTCTACGTTTCGTACCCGGTTTCGTAGGCTTTTATCCGAGATCCTCCTGAGTACCCTCATTTCAGTAGTTGTCATCAGTTGTTTCGTTTTTATTGTTTCTGGTCTGGTCTTGGATGTATATGTCAGTATTGGCCACACTACTGCTTTATATATTCGGGCTTTAGTTTTTCGCTCAAGATTTTTGTTACACCAGATCAGATCATTTAGGCATCCTTCGACTTTATTTGCGTGTGTTATCTGTTGCATGACTTCGTATTCTAGGTCTTCGTAACTAGTGAGGAACTCCAAGATATTTAAATATCATTTTCTGTTATAAGATAGGCCATCCACTTCTCTGCAGCAATGCTCATGTTGTATTTTTTACCGCTTCGTTGAATAAGTGCAGCAGCCTTTGAAGATCATCTTCGTTTTCCGCACAGATTACTGCGTCATCTGCTTAAAATTCTGTTCTGATCTCTTTATCGCCCATTTTGTAGCCTTTATTATTATTTATGATTTCGTCCAGTAATATATTAAATAGTAATGGATTAAGCGAATCCCCCTGTCTGGTGGTTTCTGTGTTCGCAGGGATGGGGCTTGTGAATACGTTGTTGATGCAAGCTTGGATATAGTTCTCTGTGTATATATGGTTTATGGGTATACTTCGTTGATAGAGTGGGTGAATGACGTACTGTAGTTTGACTTGATAGAAAGCTTTGGTGAGAACGATGAAGCATATGTATGCTGGTTCTACCCCAAAATCCCGAATCCCAAAATCTCGAATCCTAAAATTCCGAATTCAGAAAACCTTGAATATCTAAAATCTCGAATACCCAACGTCTCTAATTAGGCGTCTTCCCCCTGTTTCACGACATCACGTTTCTGCTCCCAATTTCTTATTATTTTAACATGATAGTATTGTAATGGTCAAAAAAAATTGAGATTTTAGTGGAAATATATCTTTTAGGGTCCCCTTAACAAGAATTGACCAAAATTAAAAAATGTCTGTGTGGATGTGTGCATGTGTGTGTGGATGTGGCGCGTTTTATGGGCAAGGTTTCTCAAAAACTATTAAAGATATCACCACAAAAATTTATATTTAAACTTTTAACAAACATTGGAAGAGCCCAGTTACTTCTGGCTGAAATCCACCAACCGGAAGTGGTAGTTTATTGGTTACGTTTTTCGTTTTTTGCAAATATTTCAAAAACTATCGAGTTTATGAAAAAAACATGAAAGTACATAAGATTTTACAAATAAACTTGCAACAAATTTTATTTTTTTTTAATTTTTCAAAATTTATTATTTTAAGAACTCATTGTTTTTCGTTGCTAAGCAACATTGTCAATAAAATTATTTTCATTAAGTTACAGTGTTGCAGAGACATATTTGTCAAAAAAAATTATATTTTAGTATCCAGCTAATTCGGGATTTGGGTATTCGCGATTTTAGGCATTCGAGATTTTAGTATTCGGGATTTTGGGGTTCGGGATTTTGTGATTCGGGGCCACACCCACGTATGCTGGTTTGTTGTATTCTATCGATTTTTCTATCAGTTGTCGCATTATGAAGATTGCGTCTACCCCGGATATGCCGCTGCGAAATCCTTGTTGTTCCTCTTCCAGCGTCGCGATCCGGTTGATCCTGTTTGTTATTATTTTTGTAATTAGCTTTAAAAGGGTATCTAACTTCCGTAATTGCTTGGCTTACATCGGTCCCCTTTCTTGACCATCAGAATCATAGTGCTTATCTTCTATCTCTTTAGAATCTTACACACCGTTAGTATCTTCTGGAATAGTTATTTCAATTGTTTTGCTAGCTGTTCGCTCTCATACTTTAATAGCTTATTGGCTATTCCATCTTGACCAGAAAATTTTCTATTATTCAGGTTTTTGTAATTCTTCGAAATCTACTTCGATATCTTCCCTGATGGTTGTTGTGTTTGCTGGTGTTGCAGTTCCTCCGTTGAGTAGCTATGTGAGGTAAATTATCCATTCCCTTTCTGGTATGCGATTACTTTCATGAAGCTCTGCTATCTCTCTTCTTTGTGTTCTAATTGTGCGCCATATTTGTTTTTGGGCGCCATAAAAGTCGTTTTCTAGCCTCTTGGAAAAATGTTCCAGTAATCTTTTTTAGTTGTTCGTACTAGTTCATGTGTTTCATTCCGGATTTTTTTTATACAGTTGATATAGATCGGGTGTTGTCAGTGTTGTGGTTTATGTATGCATTGCGCTTCTCTTTACATTTTTTTTTGATTTTATCATTGAACCAGGGAGTTTGTTTATTACATTGCCTGCTGTTTTTAATAACTTTCCGTTTTCCTAATCCTTTGTTTGCTGTGGTTTTCGTACTTTTTTCCAGCAGGAGTCAACGTCTTCTTGGCTGTTAATACGATTTTTTGGCTATTTGTTCGTTTATAGTTCTTTGGTTGACTCATTTCATAGTGCCTCGATATTATCATTTTTTTGTGTCGTCTGTGTCTAATCAAGTTCTTGGTTTTTTCATACTTTTTCCTAGCAGGAGTCAACGTCTTCTTGGCTATTGATACGATTTTTGGCTATTTGTTCGTTTATCCTGTTCTTATATAGTTCTTTAGTTGATTCATTTCATAGTGCCTCGATATTAGGTTTTTCTGTGGCGCCTGTATCTAATCGGGTTCTTGGTTTTATTTTTAGGTCTTTTTCACCTAACACTAGTCCATGATCAGTTGCTGCGTTGGCCGACGTTATTATTCGGATGTCCGTAATTTGCACTGGTGGGATTTTCCAATTTGTTACAATATAATCAATGATTGATGTATGTCCTCTGGTGTTCCTTAAAGTACACTTGTGATTATTGTGATGGGGAAAAAAGTTGTTATTTATTTTCAGCTCGTAGTATGCGCAAAAGGATAATCATCATCTGTCCGTTTGTGTTGGTGGTGTCCTAAAGCGTTGTTTGACTTCTAGGATGACGTCTTTCCCAATCCTTGCGTTGAAGTCCCCAATTATACCTGTGAGGTCTTCGCTCGGTATTGAGTGTATTTTGCAAATAATCATAGAATGCTTCAGTTTCTTGTTTGGGCTTGTATTCTTTAGGGCTGTATACTGTGATGATATGTAGATTTTTCGAGTCTAAGAGTTATTATATATGTAACATTCTTTCACAGATATACTTGCAGTTTTCGATGTTGTTTGTGAACTTCTTGTGTATGAGTCTCAGACTGGCTCTTGTTTCCTTGTTTACCCCGCTATATACAAGAATGTAGTAACCAGAATACTTCTGCCCTTTGCCCTTTTTCTTGTTTTCTTGTAATCCGCATATTTTATGCTCGTTTAGTTCCTCTACTATTTCTTGCACTTTGTTTAAGGTGTCATATTCCATGTGACAATGCGTAGTGTATATTTGTTTTTCCAAATCTTTAACCTGTTCTTAGCGAGTGTCGTCAACTTGATTTCGTCCGTTTCCGAGGCTTATTGTCGCTTCTGTCAGCACTTGCTTGTTTTAACGTAGGGTAGGTTGCATACTGGAGAAAAAGATCGATGGAAAGCGTCCTGCTGGTAGAAGAAGATTGTCTTGGCGGACAATCCTCAGGACATATGTTTGGGAAGAGCTCCGCAAAATTCTTTCGGATATCAACCAATAAGATCAAGGTAACCTTGATGATCGCTTACATCCGGCACGGATAGGCATGCGAAGAAGAAGAAAAAGAAGAAGGTTGCTAACCTGGCCCTACAACCCTCCTCTTTTTTCTGGGCTTGGGACGGGCTGCTGAGCTACTCCATCCACCCAGCAGTCCTGCAGACAGAATTGTAATATAATTATAATATATACCATTATATATTTATTTATTTATATATAAACATCTCGATAAATTTTAAAAGAATTTGGAACTTTATTTTTGTTCTGCTTCTTGTCCTCCTGCCTATTAACTGCTGGATATAGGGGTGTTTAGTCAAGTTGGGCTAATTTGAATTGGCAAAAAAATTATCGCATTTTTTGTCTGCTTGCGCCAAGTCTCAGTTTAATTTTAGACCGGTCCATTCTCTAACTGTGTTTATATGTAGACTGCAATGTATGAGGGTAGTCCCAGAAGTACCCAACCTAACGAATAGATGGCGGTTGGTGTTTAAAAATAATGACGTTGCTAAAAAGTACCAACCTTGTAGAGCTTAAGTTTCAAGTTTGATGAGCTACATTCAGTTTTTGTTTGACAGCCATTTATAATAAACGCTTTAAGTGAATTTTCAAATATGAAAAAAAAATTGTCATCGTTTTGTAACACAGTACTTTCATTTATAAGGCCTCACTTCAACCGTTTATTGATATATTGTATAATCTATCAACGGTTCAACTAATATAAAAGTGGATGTAGATTCTACTTTGGGGGAGTCGTTTCATTGGGTGGAGGAAATCGACGACTTTTACTATAAACAGGGCATCAAAGCTATTAAACATCGCCGAAAAAAGTGTACCGATCCAAAAGGTGATTATAAAGAAAAATAAAGATTTTTTTCCAAAAATGTTTTTCTCTCTTAGGTCTGGTACTTCTGGGACTACCCTTGTAGGTCAGTATTTCTGATGTACCAAGGCGCGCATACTACATTTCTCTATTTTGAAATATTTTGATCAACTCGGCCTTATTGGGTTATTTCCATAGCTGTGAGCCGAGTTTTATGATTTACATACATAGTATCACTCTATTGGTAGAAAGAGTAGACTTACTTCTGGAACACGTGTTGGTGTTGCAGCTGATTTATTGAATTATGTGCGCATTTATCGTGCTTTAAATTTTTTGTAAATTATTTTGTAAATAATTTCCAAAAATTTTTTTTTAGGTAACTGATGAGGCGAATAAACTTTAGGATGAAAACTTCCAAATTTTAAATGGGACACCCTGTATTTACATAGATAATAAAAATCGATGCATTGACTATATATAGGATAGGATAGGAGATAAATATTTAAGAAACGCTTAAAAATTAAAATTGGGTGTTCAACAATCTTTATTATTCCTGCCATATAAAAGAGGTAGGGTTTCTCCTCTCTTTCGTCCAAAGTAGCTTTAAAACTTTGCGTTTTCTTTGTTCTTTATGTGCAAAAATTACAAGATGGTCTAACGCGTAAAAGTATCCGATTCGTAACTTTATGGCTGCACTAGAATCACATAGCAACATAAATTTTAAGTATCTGCTCTTGACTACTTTTAATCACGTAACATCACGTGACAACACGTTTATTCTCAATAAAGCTTTTTTAACGAAAATTCATCTGACAATAAAAGTAGTAGCATTTTAAATTTACGAGCTCTTGCCTAACAAAAAGATTATAAAATTATTTATAAAAAAAAATTGCCAAGCTTTTTCATAAATCCTTAAAAACGTTTTTGTCGGTCGTTTTTGATCGAGAGCTTGATGTGAGTTACATGCTGGATGTTACGTCACGGAAAGATTTATTTATTTATTAACCAGAAAATATAAAACATAAATAAATAAATATATATGTCAAAATATATTTAAACTTAGTAAAACAAATAAAACTTTTCTTTAAGTACCTCCATTATCAATCCCATACAAAAAGTTTTTATATAAAGCATAAAGTGATACAATTACAATAATCGTTCCTATTTATAGTCGCTTTGTTGAATGATTGTACAATATTATTAGATCTCTTATCTATCTACATCACTATACTTAAATTATACCTTTATTAGGTAAAATGTTTGTAGATTAGTAAAAAAAAGTTTCATTTAGATCGTAATACATTTTTATTTCATTAATATATTAAATAGTTAAAGTTAACTTTCCTACAAGCTAATTTAAACAAAAGTATTAATTAGTATTATATAAAGTACTCATTTATTGTAGTAATAATAGGTATTTCCATTTTTCATTTCGTTCATTTATTCGTTAATAAATAGTTTTTAATCTCGGAAATTCTTCAAGATCAAATGTTATTAAAACTGTAATAAGAGAAAATTTAGAGCTATGCAACCAACATCACTCTTCCTTACATTATATAATCTTACATATGAAGGGAAAATGCTTTACGCTCATGACATAGACCACATTGGAGCTGCGTATAGCAGTATGGAGGATACTACGGACGTGAAGATCCATTTTGCCCGATCTTCAGTCGTAAGCGTAAGTCTGCTAAGATAATTGGCTACTTTTTGCGCCTTGACAATAAAGGGTTTAAAGTATTCCCTAAAAAATAGGTAGATGACTAGCATCACCACTAAGTAATTTATCGCTTTTTTGAATTTTAATATCAATTGATCCAGTTGAAATCCTATTTCGCGACTAATTGAAGCCTGTGCTCTATAATCAAAAAACTAGAGCTGAAGCCAAGTTCAACAGGGAAATAGTTATAGTCGTTAGCTTATGTGACGCCACTCCTGGCGCATCTCCTCTTCTCTGCCTGTAATGCTGGCAACTTACATGACAGGTGGACCTATAGTTATAGTAAAATTTAAAAAAGAGCTACTATTTGATGTTTTTACCCTTTAACTATTATGTATCTTGTGTATTATTATTGTTAAGTATTTATTCTTAGTGATTGATATGTGGTATACAATTTCCGTCAAAGAAATTCTTTTCCAATTTTAAATTCCTAATAAAGTTTATTAAACAGAACTTTGTGCAACACTAAACATTAGCGCAGAGCAAAATAATGGTGATGAGACACCTGGGATGGTTGGAAGTCTGAATTTATTTAAAAACTTTAGAGAAGTCCTTTGCTTAATCACTTCTTTTCATTTTAAAAATAGAGCAGAGTAACAAAGTTTTTTAAAGTACCTAAATCTTTGATTGGATTTATAAACTTCCAATTTTTTCAAATAATTTTTGAATGTATTTGTGTAAACTAACTAAAAAGTGGAAATTAAATTATGTATTAAGAGCGCTAAGCATACAGTGTGTATATAAATTTATATAACACTACTAGAGATGTAAATTTTTTTAATTCCGGGTATAAATCGCGTAGTTTTATTGATTGTTGTCAAGTTTACGCTCACCATTGTAGGTAGTATTCTCAAGGCGGAAAAGTTTCGCTCATTAAAAGAAACTGAATTTACGAAAGGCCATTTAGATTTATGTTCTGAAATTAGCCCTACCATCATTAAATTTTCACCTCTGCTAATTTTTCGTCCTATACAGGGTGTATCAGTTTTAACATTGAAAATTTAAACACAATATTCTCCTTGTCATTCTGAGTTAAGAACACAATGCATATATGCCTCTTACTCGCTTCCTAACAAAGATACAGGGTGTCAAAGTTTCAAAAAAAAACCTTTTTTTAATCATATCTTTTAGGGATAATAAGCAAATTGAATAAAATTTTGCACACATACCTTATTTCGGATGGTCTATTTTTTAAAAATATTTTCATCCAACTGTGGCGCACCAGTGGCGTGCAATGGAGTTACAAAAGAATTATTTATAGAAAAAAAAAACGTACGCCACTGACTTTTTTAACTTATTTTTTATTTTTTTCGAAATCCTTATTTATTTTGGAATAATTATCGCTTTTACAGATCTTAAATAACAGTTTTAATTCCAGAGATATTCGC
>JARJDX010003485.1:0-10802 GCA_030264735.1 Gymnusa sp. GC000175
ATTTAAAAGTTCTTTCTTCCAAAGATTATAAATTCCTGTGTGTTTTGAAGTACTGTATTTGCTAGGTTCTGTTAAAAATTATATACATATTTGAATTTATATTTTGTAAGCATATATATTTGTCAATTTTGTGGGATAGTGTTGTTTAAAAACACTTTATTTTTGTAAATGGTAGTAAATAAAGGAAATAGTTATTGTCACCGCATATATATTTAAAATATTCCAATGAAAAAAAATCATGCTTTGTAAACAATCCATTTTAAAGTTAAATAAATAATTAATAACAACCAAAATAGCGACAAAAAAAACAACATCAAACAAAAGAATAACAAAAATAAACAATCTACACAGAAAAATTAAAAAAATACACTGAAAAACACCGAAATATTATCAAAAGCAATTGACACACATGTAAACTCAATACTGGCTCTGGTTTGTTATGCCTGTTCCTCTACTTCCAGATAGTCCGTTAGAGGCGCTGGCATCGACGTTGCAATGGCCAATAGGAAAATGTTGAGATCCACAGTAATAAAAGTATTCTTTTGCTCAACTCTGTATATAGAGATGTGTCAATTGTTGTCAGATTAAGATATAAAATGGCGCCCTGGCGGCATACAAAACAAAAAAAAGTTTATGCATAAGCAGCAATAAATGGATTTGAATTTATTGTTATGCATATTTATTGCTTTAAAGTCTAAAAAGAGATAATTTAAAATATAATTAAGAATAAAAATCACTTTTTAACAACACACAAATCAGCTGGGCTTGTAGCCATCGACATGTATATATATACATATACATGTCGATGCTTGTAGTGGCTTGTAGGCCAGACACCAGACAGGTCACGTGTTTGACATATTTGTATATATTGGTATATATTTATCTGTAATTTCATTTGTTAAGTATGGAGAATTCGCAACAATTAGAAGAAATTGAAGCACTTTCATCAATTTATGGAAATGACTTCCAAAAGGAGATAGATTCCTATGTTATTCAAATATCGCCAGAAGTAAAATTATTTTTAACATTAAATCCTTCATATCCTTTACAAGGTCCACCAAGCTATCAACTTTTAGCTCCTTCCCTTAATAAAAATCAAAAACAAATCGTCGCTGCATCCTTTGATGAAATATATTTGTACGTTTTATTTAGTTCTATATGAGTTATCGTTTTTTATTAATATTTTTAGGGATAACATAGGTGAACCAATTTTGTATCAATGGATAGAAAAATTAAAAGATATCGTATTACAACCTAATGAAAATGAAGTTAATTCCAATGATGATGCATGCAATGATTTGCAAGAAATTAATTCTAATAATAAAGTAATTTTTAATATTTTTCATGGACCAACTATACAAGACCGAAAAAGCATTTTTCAAGGGCATGTTTGTAAAGTGCACTTTGAACGGGATGTTTCGTAAGATTTAAAATGATTTAAATATATGTTTTGTTTTTGAATACTATTTTTAGTCAGGCATTAAGTTATTTATTGGAAAATAAAAAAATCGCACAAGCAACCCACAATATTTCTGCTTATCGAATTGAAAAGGATGGAGGCGTCTTGTTACAGGTCATTTTCATTATTTAAAATTTTTATGATTTTTGAGATATACAGAGAGAAAGTAATATACAGTGCCTTTCAATTGACGTTCCCCTTTTGTCAATTATATTTTCCTATTTTTCAAATGACTTTCCCATTTGAAATATAATGTCAATGTGTCAGATATAGAAACTCATTTGAGAAATAGGGAAATATAATTGACAAAAGAGGAACGTCAATTGAAAAGCATTGTATTTGGTGATATATAGTTGAGACCAAAGTTTATCAAAAATTCTTAATCACCACTATTTTGAAATTGACCATTTTTAAATTATTAATGCACTATTTAGTCCTGTAAGTGCAAATGATTTAATTCCTATAGACTACTTTGAGCATAATTTATAGCTAATTTATGGCAGTCTTGTTAATAATATTGCCAAATTATGATAATGCATCAAACAAGGTTACTAAATCATTAATAAATGCTGAGCAGGAGTTTGTGCTTCATATTCACAGAGATTACTATTTCAAATGCTGGTGTTAAAAATATTTTTAGCTTTACAAATGTTTACAATTTAGTAAACTACTTTCAGTCTAAGTGCCAGAAAGTCGCAAAATACGTGATTTTAGTAATGCTCATTCTTCTATTAGCCATTTCAACCTCCTGTCAAGATGGCCATCAGCCTCCATCTGTAAAAAGATTGACAGGAGTTCATAAAAAAAATGTTGTCACTTCGTTTGTATGGGCTATGAGTAATCTCACTTTTTTATTTGTTTAAAAATTCCAACTATAATTTTTAATTCAAGTATCTTACACCTACATTGCATTCAATGCACAGTTTTAACCAAGAGTTGTTTGCCATTAGCCGCCATAATTATTTGGATATTAATTCATTATTACCAGACTTTTTCCCCGTTGTTAACATTGTGCAAGATCCTAATTTATAAATAAATAAAAAAATTATTTTTAAGTAATTTTAGCAAAGCTAAACTTTTAATACATTATTTTTTGGCTAACTGACCAACCATAATTAATTTGCCGGACAGAAATTCCTCGGCTAAATTAACGTCAGAGTGATTTAATGGTGCACTAAAACCATAAGTACTAATTCAAACATTACATTTTGACCAGCACAGCTTGACGCTTTCGAGGTCCATCTTTTGGTAAACTAAACCACGACCTCCTCTACCTTTCTATGCCCTCAACAAACACCCGTTCGTTATCGCGAGTTGAAAAAAAAACATCGATATCAAAAAATTTTGTTAATATAAATTAAAGATCGTGTAAATATCTATGAAAAAAGTCACATGACTTGGGACGATCCTAGAAATTCGGTCCACCTCGATTTTCATTTGAAAATTTTCCAAGTTTTTTAAAAGTGAAAAACAGTTTTTGCAATCTTGCCTTGCCTTGACCCCCCACCCAGAAGCATTATGTAACAGCTTATAACTTCTGGCGGTAGCCTTTTTTCTGCCTGTAATGCTGGCAGGTGGATCTACACTTAAACGTGGATTCCGAACTACTGGAATTACATAATTTCTCATCTGTCCGGACCAAATAAGGTTCTAACCATAGAACCCCACTCTGACAAGACGGGTTGGGTAGTTTGGGCAGTCGTGAGCATTTAAATGGGTTCGCGTCAAGTTTGGGTAGCTTCCCACTAAACCGAAAGCATAAATGTTTTGCAGAACTTTTAGATTTAATTTAACAACATTTTTACATAATGCATAAAGCATATATTTTGTCATAATGATGATGGACAATCCAGAAAAAAAGTTCGATGTTATCAGAGATTTTAAAGATTTTCTTTTTTTAGATATCATAGCTAAGTCAGATTCCTTTTGTTATTTTTCGTTTTTTTTATAAAATTCGCTTATTAGTGACCAGTGTTAAAGTAATGTAGTCTTTTTGTAAATTTCTTCTAGAGAAATTCTTGGTTAATTGGCTCATCAGTCAATAAGTTGTCATGGGCTTATCCAATATAAAATTACAAAATACCAGTGAGCAAATGAATTGATAATCATGTTGCTTAAAAAAATTAGGTGCAGCTGATACACTTTTGAAATTTCTTTTGTTCAGTTATTTATTTAATGCATTATCTACATTGGATAACCCACCAAAGAGTTACAGCCGCTACTCTCACAGGTAAACGCAATGTCTCCAGCCGGCAAGATCGTCCGCGAGCCTACGAGTGCCGTGCTTGCTACCGAGCGTAGGCGACTTCCTCGCTTACTTTCTTGTTGTGCGTTTTTGTCTGCTATTACACGAAAGCAAGGGACCTACAGTTTAATGTGGGTTCCGAACCACTAAATTGGGGAAGTTATTCTGCGGAAAGTAGCCTAGGTGGTTGCCTTCCGAGTGGGAAGTGGTTTTAAAATGCCTACTATGGCATATAAGAATGAGCCTTGCTAAAATCATCTCTCAACAACATTACTAGCTCTCGTATTATTTGTTTATAGAACCTAGTTTTATTTCCTAACCCAAATTTTGTGGTACATTTTTTGTGCTCTACTATATGTTTAACAAATATCTTACATTTGTTTTTTTAAAACCTGCATTTTAATAGGACCATGATGATGATGGAGAAACTCATGCTGGGGGCAGGCTTCTACATTTACTTCAAATACTTGATGTTAAAAATGTTTTAGTTATTGTTACACGATGGTAATATTATGTTATATATATTGTAGCAAATACAAAAAGAAGGTATTTTTTATTTAGGTATGGAGGTATACATTTAGGTCCTGATCGGTTTAGACATATTAACAATGCTGCGAGACAAGTTTTACAAGAAGCTGGATACGTTTGTAAGAAATAAATTTAATAAATATGATTCACGTCCATTCTTTTTTTTTCTGAACGCTTTCATTAATTGTTATTTGTTTAGTTAAATTAGACATCATTTCAACATCAAATTCATCATCAACTGTATTTAGAATTTCTTCAACTACTTCATCAGGTGGTGGAGGGTCCATAATTATAGGTTCTCGAATACGCAAAAGTGTTTTCATAACTTGATCATTAACTTCATTAATATTCCACTCACAAATTGGGTTTGTTCCAATTATAACTGGTATTCCAGGTACATCTATGTTGGGATATCCATAAGCACTATTTTTTGGTAAAGATCCTTGCAATTGGGCCCAAACTTCATAAATTAATTGGCATGTGCTGCAACGCCAATATTGAGTTGTAGGAAAAATTTCAGGATCCGTTTTTAACACGCAATAAAATTCTTGAACACCTTTCAGGACATCCGTCATTCTGGCAACTCTACATATATCAGTTCTTACTGTTTTTATTGCATATTTTGGTCTATCACTTCTAAAATTAAAAAAAGTATATATTATTTTATTTATAGCAGCCAACTACCCTTCGTCTACCCTAATTTTACTATATATATATATATATTTATTGAATTTTTATGGCTTTAGATCAGGGTCACTTAACCAGTGCTGGACTGGTCCACCGGGATACCGGGAATATCCCGGTGGGCCCACAAACATATTTAAGTGTTGGGCCCACAAATATATTTAAATATAATTAAATTTTAACAATTTTTACTTCTTTCTTTAAATTTTTACCATTTTTACTTCAAAGTTTTCAAATTTTTATTATTTTATTTTTTAAATTTAATATAGTGGGCCTACGTCACCGATATTTCCCGGGCCTAAATGTGTTTCCAGTCCAGCCCTGCATTTAACCTGGGGTGCGAGTAATTTCCAGAGGTGGGAGTGATAACGGCAAACGACAGGCTTTACCTTTTAGATATGTATTATAATATTTGAAACTGATCGTCAAAAAAATAGGAACATTTAACAAGTGGACGCAAAAACGTATTTTGAGATTCAAGGGGCACTGATTACTAATCATTTTCAGAGGTGCGAGTTTTAACAGTTGGCTTTATCTTGCAGATGTGCAATATAATATATATTTAAAGCTGACTGTAAAAAAATTGAACCAACAAGGGGATGCGAGATCGTATTTTGAGATTTTAAAATGCGTCGAAACACTGGTTTGGACGTTTCTATTTCTCCATGCGCCGACTGACTTGAACAGAGCATTATAATGTAATGCTCAAGGCGAGAATTACATTACAAAGTTGATTTATTTAGAGATGCGAATGCACATTTTGCATCGTTGGTGATCCACCATATCTCAGTCAAATTAGGATGTCAGACCTAGATGTTGCTAGTGCTACGTTTATTTTATTGGGACATCGCTACCTGCTAAACCACAGAATTTTTGATGGCAGACAAATATATTTAGAGAAAGAGGTGTTACAGAAGGCACTACAACAAGTCGCGACCTTCACTGACTTATAATGTAACCATCAAAAGAATTCGTCAAGAGCTTTACATTATAGCCAAGCGTTCTGTTACAAGTCAGTCCCCGCCTTACTATCTCTTCAAATTCAAGTCACCACCAATAGGACTTTCCCTATTTGCGCCTTCTTCATCTGGGGGACAATATAATGCTAGGCATTCAAGCAGATAGAATGTAAACAAACCATTAAAACCCACGGTATTTTGAGTTTACATTCCATCTGCTCTCGTACTTGGTACCAAATTGTCCGCCAGATGGAGATCGCTTGGCTCGAATCGCTAATAACCTGTTGCAGTACAGTTATGCGACGATAGCAGAACTAATTGTGAACTATGCGTTAAGGTGTTGATTATATTTTACGAGCGGTGACCTTAACTAGATAGTTGACTTGATTTTAGTATCACCTAAAAATTTCAATTTGAGTCAGAATAAAAATTATTCCTCCAAATTGCACTGATGATTGATTATCAACTGTACATATAAGTGGTAGGTTTTGCCCCGCCGATATTCCACATAAAGGAAGCCATATGGTTACTGTTACATTCCCCAGTTTAACAAATCCAAATCGGTATGTTCTTGTAACCATTCTTTTAGCTTCAATCAATAAATGTGGTTCATATTGTAAATTCCTAAAAGGCATTATTTGTATTTCTTTAGCATGCAAGCCTATTAAATCCTCTTCAGATTTAATTATAACTTGTGCAATATATCTACAAAAGAATAATATTATTAAAAATTTATTTTGTTTTAAAATAATTACTTAATTGTTCCAAACTCTCCTTTATAAGTGGCTGGTAGATGCCCAGGTAATTTACATTTAAATGGGTAATAGTAACTTTTCTTCTCCATAATAACTTCAGTACCATCATTGCCCGCTAAAGTGTGTCTACAAATAAAAAATTCTTGCTCTCCTGAAAAAGTTGTTTTTTTGGTGCTAAGAAAGTGGCTTTTAGCTTTCCAACTACAAGTTGCTTTTCCAGTGATCTATAAACATGTAATATTGCTCACTGCTTAATTTTTTTTAAATAAAGTAAAAAAAGTTACCTCAATGTAAGCATGAGTCAAAAATAAAGCAGTCTGTACTTTAATTTTTACATCTCCAGAAATATTTTCTCTTGGGTGAATGTGTTTATGATGTAATTTAATTTCAACATCGTAATCAAATAATTCCATTATTATCTGATTTTTTAACACTTATTAAATTTAAAAATTATTTTATTACTTAAATTTGACATATTTACAAAAAAATTTAATTTATGTAATGCCATATTAGTTGTGTAAGCTTTGCACCAGTAATTTTATTTTACAAATAACACATACACTGTTATACAATACAATGTATACCATAAAAAACAACATATATAACATTCATTTCTTCAAAATTATTTAATTACGAGTTCGAGGCTTGTCAAATGACGGAAAGAAATTCGAAAATAGTCAATCATTACCAACTTGTTACAATTTTACCTTGCGTGTTTCTATTGAGGTGATGTGGGTAAGAAGGACCCTATTGTTTATACATTGCGTTTGAAATTGTGCGTCGTATGCTTATAAAAAGTGAATAAAATTGTACATGTCAGTGCGATGTCACTTTTTTAAATGGAGGTTTTTATACTTAGTAAGGTATTAAGAACAACGACGTTCAACGCTCAAGTGAGGAATGTTTCTGAAAAGCAGGACTGTTGGTCACTCTATAATCTATGCTTTTATATAAATAAAAGGTTTGAAGTGGACAATATTGTTAAAGATGAAAGCAACCAACAACTTGGGCTGTAATAATAGAAGACCATTATACTAGAATAATAAACGAGGTAAAAGTTTTCGACTTGGACCAAGGAGAAAACTAATACATACGAAATTGATGTTCGACAAGCCCTTTGCAATCCAGAAAAACTCGGACAAATGAAAAGTAGTGGACGACGAGGCTGAAAATAACCCGAGCGCTGGGGCATCACAACTCTTGAAGAAAAAACTTCATATAATAAATAAATGTGTATTTGACGTAGAAACTGCGAACGTAATCATATCCAAATACTCACTGTCTGCAAATCCATAGTGATATCACTACGCAGATGCGATTAATTAAATTCAATCAGATTTGGCAATTTCACTGGCTACAACCAACTACAGTAGCTTTGATATGGGTTTAGAAATTTTGAGAAATGAGGATAAAAATGGTAAAAGCACTTAATCATTGACAAGATAAACTGAGGAAGGATTTCTCAGATTCTCAGACGAATATAAGATCTAGACTAAGTCACATGAATAACCTAGAGTGACAATAGCCAAAATGCTTTAATGCTAGAAATGCAAAAGAATATTTCAAAAACCCCAGATGCCAGGTTTGTCGGGATATGTGACTTTCATTTCCAAATCGGTGCTGACCTTCGAAAACCTGCTTATGCTCTTATAAATAAAAGAATTTGAGTCTATAATGTTATTGCAGCAAATCAAATTTTAATATCAAAAACTTATTTTCCATGTCAGGGCTCATTCCATGAACAAGTATTAGAAAGCCTTTAAAAATAAAGCGTTGGAATCTGCAAAACTTACACTAATATGTTGGTTTAGAATCTAAACCAACATTTCTAAACTTTAGATAAATCAGTCTTGTGGGATTCTTAAATCGTCTAAACATTCACCATAATAGCATCAAATTTACAATGACAATAAAAGACAAGTTTATGGGAAATCCACTCATACAAATCGATACCTAACTGGGCATCATCAAGCTTTCCAGAAATTATCAGTAATAAACTCCCTACTCAATAGAGCGTACATATCCCAAAAGGAATCGTCGTTATCAGAACTAAGTCACTTCAAAAATACGTCTTTTTTGCCATTATACTACATGGACAAAATCGGACATCTGCTACGTAAATATAATGTAAAACTGAAATCCATTTTTAAATATAACTAAAAATTTCCAACTTAATAAACAGTATGAAAGACAAAATTCATTTTTTTAATCAGGGAATTTACCAAATCGTAATTGCAATTTAATATATTTTGGCTAGAGTAAAAGACCAATCCAAAGGCACATAATTACACATTAATCTCGTGAACACATTGACGGCTCAGTTTTATCATTTAACATTCTTTGGTCACAGGCACGGTCGTATAAACAGGTCTGGAAACTCTATTGTTTAACATGAGTCTCTTACGTGTCGTCAAACTCGTAGTCCCTCGCTCAGCTACCAGGTGGCGCATGGATCTAAGTATGTTGCGCATATCGTTCTATTTTCAAGCCCCGCCATACAAAGATTGATTGATAATACCCGCACATTTTAAGTGAAATACTTTACTCAAATGTTACATAATACATACGTAATAAAATGTTAAAAACAATAAAAAAAATTTATCAACATCCCTCGACTCATGCGCCACCCTTTTGGTACTACGCGACAATTGACACTTAGCAGACTTAGGAAACAGCCTCGAGTTTTCAGACCTGTGTATACGACCGTGGTTGTAACCAATACTTTAATAAATACAAATTTAATTCTACTTTGTGATATAATAAAATGTTTTATCTTCAACAATCTCAATATTAAATATTATGAGATAGCTCCCTCCGCAGGGGGGACAGCTAAAAAAATGTGGTGAGTGTAAAAAACTGGCAAGAAACAATGGAAAAGTGCTGGTTTGTTAGGGACACTGCAACAAAGAATTCCATATAAACTGTGTAGACGTAAGTGATGAATTGTTTGCTAGTGACTTGTATTTTTGATGTAACTATGCAGTTGTTAAAGTAAACAGTTTTTTTAAGAGACGTTCCCCATAAATATATTTTTATTCTTATTTGATATCCACGGCTGATAATTCTAACAGGTTATGGGCTCAGACCACAGAGTGAATAAATAAGGTGTAATTTTAATTATTACGAAAAGTTTTTTCGGGGAATTTTCTTGGCATAGGCGTCGATTTATTGTCAAGCTTGGAACTGTAAATCATACAAGTTCAAGATGAATGGAACCGGTGACGTTTTAAGCAGTTAACCAAGGACAATTTTGACACCTGGAAAATTCAGATGAGAGCGGTATTAATTAAAAATGATGCATGGGGATATGTGAATGGAACATGTGCAAAACCAGATAATGATGGATGTGGGGCAGCTAATACAGTAAAAGCGTGGACCGATTTAGATCTCAAGGCGCAATCGGATATTATCTTGGCGATGGGTCCATCGGTGATTAAGCAAGTAAAAGCATGTAACACCCCCCACGAGATCTGGACGAAGCTGGAAGGTATTTACCAGTCAAAGAGTCCAATACGAAAAGCAGCGTTACTCAATCAACTGATTTCGCACAAAATGAGGGAAGATGGCGATGCTCGCGATAGCACGCAGCAATTTTTGGGAGAAATGGACATAGAAGTCAATAACGATTTGTTAAGTGTCATGATGTTGCGTAGTCTTCCAGAAAAGTATAAAAATTTTCGTGATGACCTTCCAGATCCTGAAACATTGCGGGTTAAAATTCTTAAAAAATTCGATACACGAAATGACGTAAGACACAAGGTACGAGGTCAAAATCTATGATCATTCAAAAACAGACATACAAGATAAATAACCCGAAGAAAGAAAAATACTGTAAAAATAAGAAAGAGAATGACAGAGACAGTAAAATAAAATGTTTTAGGTGACAAGGTTTTGGTCACAAAGCGCGTCAGTGTCCAAGCGCAAGAAAGGCGAAGCAGCAATCTGCGAATTGTGTGGATGACATAAGTCTATTTGCAAAATCGGATTCGATCAAAAGTAAAGCTTTCCAGATTGGTAAACACGGAAACAATGGCGAGTGGTGTATTGACAGTAGTTGCACTTCTCACATGTGTAGCGACATCAAGGTATTTACTAAAATCCAGTCAAAAGAAAGTGGAAACCTGAATCTTGCAAGCAGTGCTAGTACCAAAACTGCAGGTCGAGGTGTCGCG
>JARJDX010003499.1:0-21898 GCA_030264735.1 Gymnusa sp. GC000175
AATAATGGAGGTAAAAGAGACCCCTAAATGCATCAAAAAAATTGTATTAACCATCCTGAAAAAGTGTTGAGGGGTTGATGGGATAAAAACGCGCTCGTTGGAATTTTATTAGACAAATGAAAAGAAATTTAAAGTGCGTTTCATATTGCTAAGTACACATTTGTGAGTGTTCGTGCAAGAAGAGATTATTCATTTTTAAATGACACCACTTGACGCACACGCATACCGCCCGAAGGCTTTTAATAAGATAAATTATCTTTGAATTAGCGCTTAATTTTCTCTGATTTAATTCGCATGGATAGTGCACAAAATATCGAAAATGAAAATTATATAAAAATGCGTGCACTTTTTTAGGAAGACAAAAAGCAAAGTATGGATAGTCCCTGCAGGTACGATTATAAACCAAACCGGACCAAGAGACAAAGAGGAACAAAGAGCGAGAGGCTTAAAGCTGCGCAAGTTTCCAATATGTGAGGTTTTGAAGAGATGCGCGCGGCCACACATGGCAGCCATGTTTTTGGTTCCCTCTATGGTGCTGCACTCTCGCGCTTGTGAATTTCATTTTCCACATTTCCTCACGGATTTTCAATTTTTTTACTCTGTGCTAACTGTGTGTCCACCTCCACTTGTGTATACCTGGTGTTTTTCAGCAACTAGCAGGATTGCGAAGCAGAAATATGCACGAAGGATGAAAGGACATGAAAGACAGTAATGGCCGCCGTCACAACAAGCCAACGAAATTCTTGCGCGCTTAATTAAAGCTCAGGGTATTACAAAACAAAAATTACAAACAAAAATAGGATTTTTTTTAGTAAGATTTATTTTTGCATGAAAATTGTGTGCAGAGTTTTTTTTATTTATTTAAATCACATTCCTGACAAGTCTAAACATCGTTTGTCATCTTGGCATGATGAAAGGGCCGTTAAATATAAAAATATAAAAAAAAACTTCAATAATTTGTGAGCTGGCACTGAGCCTAGGCGGAAAAAGGTGTACAACGTGCAGTGCTGACAATTTAACGATGCAGCAAAAAAAAAGTTGAATAACAAACATAGTCATCAGAAATAATTTTTCAAATGTTAATTGCGTACACACAAATTAACATAAATAATTGCCCTTCATTCCGCTTTAATTAAGTTCTTATACATGAAATTGATAATTACATCAAAATGGGTTGAAGGTTATTGGTGCCGTCTCCATTCTGGACACATTTTCTCCTATAATTATTTTGATTAAAACGCAATGAAGACAAGGTTGTTAGATGAATTTACGATAACGTAATTGTAATAATTACACCTTTAACTGCTTCCAAATTGCCCCTATCTATTCTTCTTTGAAAATTTTAATTTCAGATGATTTCTTTCATTAATGGTAATGCTGAATACTTAATACAAAACTCTCCGTTTGTATGTTTCGAATAGACATGTCATAATAGGTTATGTGCCGGCTCGAATATACATTACAGGTTATCTTACAGAGTTACAAGTGGGATATTTGCATGTGGAAAGTTCACAGGTTAGATTCAATCGCATGCGGTTCTTATTTACTTTGTCTTTGTCTCACCTCGTAAAAACTCAACACGAGAACGCGACAGTACCGGCCAACATGCACCTCAAACTACAAAAATTTAAATTTCTAAACCAAATCACCAAAAAAAAATCCGTATAAAATTTTGCTTATAAAAAATGTTGTTTATTACTGATTTTTTTATTTTTTCGCCTTTTAATCTTTATAATAAAGCAATTTTTAATTAGTTACAAAGCTTTAATTATCATTTTTCGATACCTCTTCTAGTTTTCATGATATTTAAAAAAGCTCCATATTTCATATTATGTCACATTTATTACTGCCATATTTTTGATTTTTGTTAATTTTTTTTTAAATTTTAAACCTTTTGCCGAATATTTTTTTACAATTTGACTTAAGATTTGTATCTTAAGTACTTTGTGCCTAAAATATTAAATTTTGGACTTACCTTTGAAAATTATTGCAGGACGTCCAGCCTGTATGATGTCAAAGGGTTGCGTTTAACCCCGATTTAATTATTTTTGAACTTTGTACCAAAAATTTTGATACTCAACACTAGAAAATTTTGTAGAATTTTTCTATACCATGGTAAAAGAAGTACTAATACATACATATTTCCAAAAAAATGCACGATTTAGTCACGGAGAAAGTTTGCATGCGTCCCGTTAGAATATTTTTGTTAAAATAGTTAAAACGTTCTTCAAAGTATTACAGAGAAAGTTTTTTAAGGGCTAAAAAATCTCAGTGTTTAGTAAAAAAGAAAGTGGACCCTTTTAGTGACCGGCAATTAGGATTAGAAAGTACCCAAATGGGGTTGTAAAAAATATCTTTTAAAAAATATTATGAACCGGTCATAAAAATTGGAAAGTTTTTTAAGCGTAGGTGAGTGTGGACGGTTGAGGGTAGTTTGAACTGTGCTCTCGAAGTGAAGTAAAGTTTTTATATTAAATTTAAGAGATTAAGATTTAGTGCTATAAAACAAGTTTATTTTGATGAAAATATAACGCAAAATGTTTTCTTATGAAAAATGGATTCAAAGAAATTTTTATTAAATCCTGCTGTAAGACTCTTCGGCATATCTTTAAATCACCTATAGTCGTTCAATGGGAAAAAAAACTTTTTTAGTAAGTTTATAAGCCTTTAATTTATTACAATATTTTTTATAAATAAAATTATAATTTTTATATGAATATTTAGTTCAATTTTTAAGCCTTGAAGCCATAAACTTAATGTTAAATACTGAATATCTCATACCACATCCTAATCTAAAAACATTCTGCGATGCCATTTTTATCATTAAAGATATTTTAAAGTGAATTTAGGCATAAGCAAGAATTTTATAATTTAAATTGAAAATTAATTACTTTGACGACTTTTAATATTAAAGATTAATAGGTTTCTTAAAAGCTTCAAAGCTTTTATTGTGAATATTTTAGCAGAAAATTTCATGCTCAATCGAAATCTGTAAACAGCTTCGCGATACTTTTTTTAGTTTCAAAGATATTTTAAAAAGCTTCTAAGAATTGCAATAAATGCAACGTCTGGAGCTTTTTACAATATCTTTTAAACTAGAGCAGTTATCAAAAAACTGATTGCTGATCTAAAGTCAACAATAAATTTGCTATTAAAAACGGTTTCAATTATATTGATTTAAATTTTGGAAATTGTCCAAATTGGTGTGAAACTATTTTAATAAAAAATCGATTTTAATTTAAATGTTTAAAATATAAGAAAAAAATGCTATTTTCATTAAATTATCAATTTATCACCAATTTCAACTGATGTAAGATTAAATTTAACGACCAGTCAGACGGCTTCTAAATTTGTAAGAAGTAGCATTCAGCAATTTGGTTGCTATTACTTTAATCACAGCCAAGTTCTATAATGAGCGGTTTTGTGGCGAATGATTTTTTGATATGGATTAATTATCGTAATAAATAAATAACAACGCGTAGATTGATTTAGTGTTTGAAGTATCTGTACGCACAACAATAATTCATATTTGATTCAAATTGATTTCTAAACGGTGCAATATTCTCGCAATATATTTCTTACTTAATAAGTCTAATTGACATAAATCACGTTTTATTATACAAGAACGAGTGCCGGGTTCAAGTGAATAATTTATGTGTGAATAAAGCGTGTTTGTTTTATAATAATATAAATATGATCTGGTAGGTGAGTCGTAAAGTTTGTTAAAGTGGTCGATTGATTGCAGGAAGTGTGCGGCAAAAGGGAGCCGAGCAATGAAAAAAAAAGCAGAAGTATTTTACAAATAGCATTTACGATTGTGTATATAAAATTACCTATAAAAGCCGGCGGAATGAAGTGTAAACGGTTGATATTATAGCTGCGAAATGGCCGTCGGTGAGCGCGCAAGAGCCGGGCTGGGACCGGTTACAGTCCCGCCGAGAACGCCGCTCGACACGACGCGCTAACGCGCGGCACGCCCGTACAGGACATGGCTGACGGTCTGCTCTTTACCTATTTTCTTTTAATTTCAACAACCCCAAACAAACAGCATTTAACATTTCATATCCTACTAATTAAAAATATTACCGGGTGCTACATAATAAACCAATTTCCATTAACAATTCACAATTTGTTTTTTAACAATCACATTCACACTCTTGAATTTGAGGCACATACGTAATTATACTTTCAAATGCTTAAACTTTTTTAACCATGACCACAACTATCTCATCCATTCAAAATATGAAACTGTTTTTGTTTAAAAATTAAATCACAGAAATTAAAGTTTCCAGGATAATTTATTTTTTTAATTCTTTATTAAATAAATGTTTTAAAGTTATTCATTAGGAAATAATCAAGTTGATAATAGACCTGTAACACTAATTATATACTTTAATTTTATCTTCTCACGCACAAATTTTAGGTCTTTTTCTTCATATAAAAATTAACATTTTATATATAATATGAAATGACGGGAGCTTTTATCAATATTTTTGAAACTTTTACCGGTATCGCAAATGTTTTTTTAATTTTATATTCTGTAGTAAATTTGCAAAATAAAACTTATATTTAGAGAATTTGATGTTTTAAGAATGTATCAATTTTTACGGTTCAAATTTTTTTAAATATTTTTGCACATATTATGGCCAAAATTAAAATAAAATTTAAAATTTAAATTTTTTCTTTAAAGATGTTAAAAACAAGACTAAAGGCTACAAAATAAAGCAATAAGAATTACATTTTGATTTTTACTAAGGTGGTGAGATGAGATTTAAATTTGCTTTAATCGAATCCAAATTAATACGAATAAACTTTTAGAACTTTTGACAATATCTTTGAAACTGTTAAGGATATCGCAGATCTGTTAAGAATTATAATTTAGCATTAAATTTGGCATGGAAAAAGTGTCAAATGAGGCATTTAATGTTTTAAAAAATGTATCATTATTTACGTTTAAAAATATTTTATTATATTAGGGCCCAAGTATTGATAATTAAAAAATATATATATTTTTCCTTGGGGATATCAAAAAGAAGACTTTATATTACAACAAAAAGCTAAAAGAATTAAATTTTGATAATTTTTAACGTGTTACGGTGGAATTTAATTTTGTTTTAAATTGGGCTCAAATTGGATTGATGAAATTTCTGGAACTTTTGACAATATCTTTGGGATTATTGGGGGTATCGCAAATCTATTTTCAATTTTGAATTAAGTACTAAATTTGCTATAAATAAAGTGATAATTAAAGCTTTTAACGTGTCACAAAATGAATCAATTTTTACGGCTTAAAATGTTTCAATATTTTTGATAATATTATGGCATAAGTTTTAATAATTTTAAAAATTATTTATTTCACTTTCAGGATATCAAAGAGAAAGCTTAATTCTACAAAATAAACCTTAAAGAATTAAATTTAAATCATTATAAGCACGAAATTAAACTTTGCGTAAATTGAGCCCAAATTATCGTAATGAAATTTGTGGAGCCTTTGGCAATATCTTTGAAACTAAAATATATATCAAGAAGCGGGTTTAAAATTTCATTTTATGGATAAATTTTGCTCAAATGAAATATATTTGCGATATTTTAAACGCAAAGTGGTGTCTTGATTTTTACAAAATTAAATTAATTATTATTTTTTTAATTATAAGAACCCTACATGAGATGTTATTGACCAAATTTTAAATTTTCCTTTACGACATTTTAGGCCTGGTATTTAATTATAAAATGTTTATAAATAGGATTATGCTCGGAAGCTGCAAAAAACTTTTAAAATTGTCAAAAACGTTAAATAGTTTCCACAGAAACTTTTGGTCCAAATCAGAAATCTAAATTTTAAATAGCGAGCAAATAATTACAAAATATTTTACATTTATAAAAGGGCAATGTATGAATTAAAAGCAATAAAAAGTAAGCGAGTTTTTATCTATAACAAAAAAACATTAAAAAAATTGAGATTTATGGCCGTAATTTAGTTATCAGTAAAATAATTTTAAATTTGCTTACAAAATGCTTTGAAAACAAGCTTTAGGCATAAAAAACCTAAAACAAAATTTATTTTTGATCAATAACAACCTGGGAATTTGTGGTGTAGTGTATTTTTAAAATAGATAAAAATCTCTTTCAATCAAGTTTTAACAAATATCTATGGTGAACAAAAAATTAGTTTTTAAATTTGACTTTACCACAAATTTTTGTAAACGTTAATGGAAATATAATTTTGGTAAACAAAATTAGAAACTTTAAGATCTACGAATACACATTCATAAAAATAAAAAAAAATCGACAGAAATAGGATTAGAAGAGCTTTTTCGAATTTCTTTCAAACTTAAATCTGAATTTTTAAAATATTTTCAAATTTGTTATAAGTATATATTTCAAAATTTAAATTTCCTAAGTTTATTTTAGCGTCAATAATTATCCCTAAACACGTCCTACAAGTGCAATTGTAAAGGAAATATAGGGAGCTTTTAACCAGATCTTTAAAACCAGAAAAGCTATTGCAAAATTGCTGAGAGATTTATTTTCAGCATTAAATTTTCTATTAAAACCTGAATTTAAAAATTAAAAAAAAAATTTAGTTCGGTTCCAAGTCTTTTTCAAGTTAAAAACTTTCATTTTAAAATTAAAATTTATTTTTATTTTCGCATAACTTATTTTACCTAAATAAATGTAATGTAATGAAAATATATGAAGCTTTTATCTATATCATTAAAATTAGAAAATGTATGGAAAAACTTTTAAAGGATTCATTTTCGGCATTAAATTTCCCACCGAAAATAATAAGACTAATTTCAAATAAAAAAAATTATCTCCATTTTATCTCGAAACACTTCTTACAAGTGAAATGTTATGAGCTTTTACCTATATCTTTAAAACTAGAAAAGGTATCGAAGAAATTCTTAAAGATACAGTTTCAGCACTAGTTTTTATTTATCAAAATCGCATTTATGATTTAAAATTTAAAATTTCTTGGTTTCAGTAATTATTTTTAAATATTTTCTATAAGTGTAAAATAATGGAAATGTTGAAGTTTTGGTCCATATCTTTAAAACTAGAAAATCTATCACAGAACTGTTTAAAGATATATATTTTGCATAAAATTTTCAATCAAAAAGCACACCCAGGATTTAAAAATTAAATTTTTTTCTTTCCAATTTTGCGTCTGTAATTGGCCTACTTTTTTTTGTTTGGTGTGTTTACATGTCAACAAGATAATGATTTTAAAAGATTTTTACGAAAATAGGATTTTTATCGTTTTAAAAGTGGTTTGACAAGAGTTGTTAATAGAACTGCCTCGTGTACAATTAGAAATCAATAAATAATATGCTTTTAAAGCGATTTAGATAAAAAAAAAACTGTTTTTAAGTGTGTGCGTTTGAAATAATAATAAAATCAGAGCACTTATGGGTATTTGGTTACCATTTCCGTAAATGATTGTTGATTATCGTATGTAAATTGTGGACAATCTCTAAAAATGTTATAAATAATTTTGCCATTTATTATAATTAATCAATTAGTTCAAGATGTAATTTATGAGCGTAGATAAGTTGTGTGTTTACCCGATTGCGTTTTTTTCGCTTCCATATTATTAAATATAATAATGGGTGAGAGGAAACATTCCATCCAGATGGCAATAGGGTGATAAGATGGCAGGGAACGCGCTTCTATACAAGTATAAATTTTTAAGATACGTTTTCCAAATTAAAATGCAACGGACAGACATGCTCTCTACCTACATGCATGCAACACGTCAGATTGCTAAAGCTATAAATTACTCTGCAACAAATATAAATCAACAAACGAGTTAATCACTTTCAGAAGAAAATAATTACAAGGCCAGCTCGACTGCAGCAGCGGTGAGATCACGATGCATTTTTAATTGTGCCCCCTTCTTCCCTTAAAAAAAAACGCAAGTTGAAGAGGAAAAAAATAAAAACAGAAAAATCGTTTTAACCCAGGCGGAATGTCAATTTATCAAGCGGTGGTGTTATCGGGGTTCAGAAGGGGCACTTATCGCTCGACCTTTCTAACATACCTAACGATTCGTGGTGGATTTTCGTTTGGAGTAGTAATAATAACGTGGGCTAGATGGACTATTACGTGTAATTAAAGTAAGCGGGAGCGTGTGGAAGATGAAAATCTAATAACTTTATTAACCCAACGCGCGCGCGAGCGCTTAATTCGCATGAAGAGAAGAGTAAAAAAAATTTCATGAAATTACATAAATACCAGTTGTACGCATTGAGAGTTGCGCCGCTCGCTATGAAATACTACAGTACGCCTATAATATACCTTTTACGACTTTTTTCGCTAAAATAATTACAGCCCAGATGTATGTTAATACATCATACATGTCGGGTGCGCCGTTGAATTCGTTATTAGCAAGAGATATGACTTTATTACCTGGCCATCGCCATAGCGAAATACAATTAAACGTATTTTGCGTTATTTCGCGATGTGATTGACGTACTGCGTCCAAAGCCATGGGAACAAAAGATCACATAAACGATACGCGCGATCCTGATTACAGATTTCATTCTCGTTACGACCTTTATCCGCCACATCAGACGACGGGGAAAAATCCTGCACACGAACAAAAACGGGCGCATTTAAGTTTATAATTCAACTAATAAGGTAGCTCTGTTGTGTCTGCAAACTCCCGGATCCGCAACTGCATTTCCTTCATCAATCTTCACATAACGGCGGCGATGAAAGCAACAAAAATAATCGCAAAAATGTACTGTAAGCATCGCATTAAATAAATTTTGCGCTTATACATATATGTTTTGAGCGATTACTATTGGAAATTCGGTTTTCTTCTCTGGAGATTTGACTCAGCACGAGGGGACACACTTGCAGCTAACGACTTTTCAAACTACCCCTCATCTCGCCAGACACATGCTTTTTGCTTTTTTTACTGGAAAAATATTACGCAAAAGCGCATTTGGGAAAAAAATGGGAAAGTTTTAAGACCGCCAGGTGCTTGCTAAACTTTACTTCATGATGGATGGGTGCTTTTTAAAACGAAAAAATTGATCAAGCGCTGAATTTGTTTTTTTTTTAACTTTTAACAAATTTATTTTAATAAGTTTTGATTCGCTTATAAATATTTGTCGTATTTATTAATATAAATAAAGTGCTGAATTAATTAATTTTAATTTAATTAATTAATTAGGTCTGTAATTAATTAACAGTCATAAATTAATTATTTTATTTGTAAATTTGAATTTACAAAATGTATTATGTAAGGTTGCTTTTGTGTAATAACAAACAAAAATACACAGCAGGAAAGTAAGTCGCCTACTCTCAGTAAGACCCCTTTCACATGTAGATTTTGAACGCGAGATTCTTATATCTCAGATGTAGCTTTACCATACGTGTACATGGAATGGTATAGTTATCGTGTAAAAAATTAAGATTTTGTGAGATTTCGAGATTTTGAGATTTTCCAAACAAGAATTAACTATTTTTGACATGATGTCTGTGTGTGCACCCATTTTCATCTTTCCTCTCTACAGGCTAAACGAATACTTCAATAAACATAAAAATTTATATCTAGGATTCTTATTATAGAACCTAGATGGAATACTTTTTGAGTAAAATTGTTGCAAAGGAAGTGGAAATTTGCTTTTATCATTTTGTAGTTTTTTACATTTATTTTTTTATAGAATAAGGATTAAAAAAAAAAATTAATATAAAGTAGCTGCAAGTACTAATAGCAACAAGTTTTATTCAAGACAATTTCTGATTGGGTAATTTTTTTTTCGCTCATAAGAAAGTCGAGTGTGGAACACTTAAAATTTTTTAACTCAAATTTATCAATGAAAAAATTTGAGACGACTATTAACAACATTTTTTTTAATTATTCAAATTATTTTTAAATTGAATTCATTAAAAATATATAATTTTTGATACACACCAGTTGTTTAGCTGTAGGCTGAATAAAAATCCTTCAAATTTATTTTGTATTATAATTTTCCTATTTTTTATATTTTAACTACTTAATTAGCGTTGAAGCTAAAAGTAAAAAAATAATTTAATTAAAAATTTGGTTAAAATATATTACACCCTAAACAGCATTTGAAGCAATTTTGTTTCATCAAATTCTAATTAAGTCTTTTAATGTTTAAACAAATATCAAGTAAAACCTGTCATTTGTTTTTTAAATATATATCTAATGCTCACATAATTCGCATGTAATTCGTATTTTTTTTTTTAGTTTAAAATAGAAAATTCAAATTGATTTAATTGATTTCAATGTTTTTTGCTAAATGTTAATAATAACTTCCTGAATTTAGATTATTATTTTTTATGCAAAGTATTGGGAACTAACTTTACCTATAGGTGGCACTGGGATCGGTCTAAAAATGGTCGCGCATGGATACTTACAAATGAAGAAAAGTGCAAAATCCAAGCAATCAAAATAACAACTCAATTATTTCTTCAGAATATTTTCTACACATTCTTCTAAACGAAAAATACAAATTGCTACACACCATAATGCATGGAAAAATACAGAGCAAACGTGGTCCAAGACTCCGTAGAACCTCATGGCTTAAGAACCTTTGTAAATAATACGAACAGAGCCCAACATTACTGTTTAAAATGGTTACCAAAAAGTCCAAATCATGAAGCTAGTGATCAACGCTCTATGAGGGCAGTACATGAAGAAGGATGACATAGAAAGCAAGAAGTGCTGAAAACTAATGAAGACCACGACTCTTCATCTAAAGTTATGAAAAAGATATCAAATAATGAAGAAAATTTTGGTCACGGGCAAAAGGGCTAGCAAGAAATAAAAAACCAAACTAACACCACTCCCAGTTGGTCGATTTTTATCAACGAAACCTCACAATATTTGTTAAAAGTTTTAATATAATTTTCTAAACCGATCAATTAAGCCGTCTGGGATGTGGAGATAATAAAGGCAGACAGGGGGACACACAGACAGATACTCAGGCACTGCAACAGGCAGAGAGACAGATACAACTTCGAAAAAAAATTTATTAAATAAGAAAAGTAGAAAACGGATACTACAAAAAAGCAGGATTCAGTAAATTTTCAAAACTCCCAATAATTTTTAATTTTTTTTTCAAAATATATCATGAATCAATAAACAATGAAGAAATATAAATTTTCTTACTTTCGGGTTTAAGTCGCGTATTTTTATTGGTTGTTGCCAACACCAATAAAAATACGCGACTTAAACCCGAAAGTAAGAAAATTTACATCGACTCAAGTCGCGAAAGCCTAAATTCTGAAATAGAGAAATATTTTTGTCAGAAATACAAGAAAATTTCGAACGATAAGTTCTAGTAATGAAATTTGCCGATCTTATTCTGCATGAAATTTCCAGAGACAATATTGGCCTCCCACGCGTTGGCTGCTGGTGGTGGGGCAAGCTTAAAGTAATATACTATTCTATAAATACAGTCGAACTCGATTATACGAGTGGAGCTCGTATACAACGATCAAATTTTAAATTATTTTTAAGTTTTAATTAATTTTTAGTTTTAAGGTATCTAATCTATACGACATTCATTTTCAATACAGAGCGCGTCCAATGTGTGATCCGCTCGTGATCACCTCGATAGAGGCGTATGATTTATCGAGTAAGTAGTAAGCGTTTTTGACCGAATTCAGTTCATTTTGTAACGAAGCAGTTTGGATATGGTAAATGTAAAAATTTTGGCCAACGACCAACCTATGTATTATCACTGTTCACAGGCATTTGTTACGCGCGCTCCGTTTTGAAAATAAATGTAGTACATGCTGAAGTGTCTGGTTTAACACCGAAAAATAACATCAAAATTGTGCAGACAATTTCTCCTTGGACTGCAACAGGAGGAACATTTCTGGTTCAAATTTTATGAATTTCTTTACAATTTTGAAAAAAACATTAAAGTTAACAAATGCAGCATCGATAAAAATGTAAAAACTTAAAAGAATGCAATGAATTAAAAGGATTTAAGTAAATATTTTTGTTTGCGTTGAGAATGGACAAAAAAAAACAAAAGAAATGTTGTTAAATAAATGCAATTGCTTAGCATTTGTATAAAATATTCAAATGAAAAAGAGGCAATAAAAAGTCTAAAAAAAATAATAAATTTGCGAGCGTTTTCTTTTTTAGTTATAAAAGCAATTCGTAAAGTAGAGGCGGCGGTCGTATTTTCCGGGATCCCGCCAACTTTCCCAGCGTTTTCTTTACCTCTCCTAGCCCGCGAATTCTTCCAATAAATAACGCGGCGCACGGTTGCATTTTCTTATGCACTCTGGATATCCAAAGGGGGGCTCGTTCCAAGAGCTCAACGCTATCCCACCTTTAAGTATTCATTCCGTTCTAGATCTAGATTACTTCTCCAGCTACTGATTCGCATTTACATACTCTCTATATACACCACGCGCGTATCTCACTCGATTTATTTCATCACTTTTACGTTCAAAACAAACCCAGAAGAAAAAAAATGCAAGTACAAGTATAGGAATAATTAAGGTGGATATATATTTCCAATGAAACGCGCAATTAAACAATCATAAGAAAAAGAGTAATGTAAGGAATGAAGAGCATGTTTCTACAAGGATGTTGTTTTTACTCCATTATTAATAATTTATGGCAAAACTCGCGTCATAACATTTTTTATCCTTATACGCTCGAGTATTTTATAATGTCACGACGTCGTTATATTAAAAATTCTAAATTGCGGGGAATGCTATTATATAACATGTGATTTTTCTTTAACATGTTAAAAAAAAAGTACAAACAGCACGTGATGAATGTTCGACGTCGCCCTACTCCGAGCCAATTTAAGCGGAATTAAAACGGGCGGCGCAATTAATAATAATTTTATTCTAATCCATATTTATTTATAGAACTTGGCTCGGACATAAAATATGCACGACTCGCTGATCGCCACGAAGCAAAAATCCAGTGAAAAGTGCGCGTTCTAGACAATGGCTGAATTAAAGGGAGCTTTAGTCTGGCCGTTCAAATTACGGTGTGTGTAATTCCGTCAGATTAGCGCAATCCTGAACGCCGCAATGAATAGCGCAATATAACGCTTGACACATTACTACCTCATTAGATTACAGCCGGGCTCTCCGTCCGAGCGCTCGCGGACATTCACTGCTACACCAGGAGCAGCAGGACCACTTAGCAATGCAATAACATGGCCGGCGTAAATGCTGCACAACTAAAACCCGTGCAAATCTACATATCAAATTATCGCTTTTCACTAACTCCTCCTGCATATAATTACTTCATTTTAAAATTACTTTTAAAACTTATTTAAAAACATTACGAATATAACAAAATATATAATAGAGTAGGGATTTTAAACTATTTTCGATCCAACAACTACTCTAAAGCAAAACAAATACAACACTAGCAACAAATCTAATAAAATTTTACTAGGAAATAAACTGCATATAATGAATAATGGTATTCCACAGGGAACAATTCTAGATCCCAATAAGAAACAACCGAAAACCAAAGCTTTAAATCATCGATGGCATATTCCATGTGCCCTTTAAAGAATTTTTTACCTTTTAAATGAAGGTAACAAAAAATAGTAAAAGGTATTTACAGGAATCAGGATTTTAACAATAATAAACCCATAATTGATCCTTGTACCTATAATATTAATCACAAAAATATTTGACAAACTTTTTAAAAATTGTCGATTTTTTTGTTACAGCCATGTAAGAAGCATGACCAATTAACACGAAATATTATTATGTCGCTAGCTTGGAAAAAAATAAATAAAAAGGTAAAGATCCAAAAAAGGAAGATTAAGAACAAAATATTGATAATATTACACCAAACAGATCTGCTACGTATCCCAACAATATGAACTAAAAACTAATCCTTGTGGAACAACTTATAACAAAAATGTATGATATATTTTTTGATACTGGGTGGGGCCAATTGGCACATTTTTTATGTCTACACAAGTGTTTGGTAGTTATATGTAAAAAGGACGACCTACTACCTCAAAATGTAATGTAGATGCTAAAAGGATAAAAATGCAGAAAATTTTGGCAAAGTGGAACAAGAAAAGTGACTAGTGACAAAAATTTGAACAACATAAAGCTGCAAATGAAAACAGCGAAGGAAGGTTTTGCGAATCTGATCGATCACATTACCAGACGCTCTAAACTCTATATCCGTAAAAATCCAAACTCGCTTAATGAAATATCCGTATAAAATAAAAAAATATGTTTTTTGTTAACCTAGCGCTTGGTTAGGTGCAGCTAAGTGATGTTGGATGCTAGAGCAGTTTTCTAAGAAAACTTTATCCCAAAACGTATTGTGAAAACAACTCAAACATTTTAACTACGATCAAATTTTTTAATTTTAACAGGAAAGCACTGATACCGTCTATTTATTAGGGAAGCAGATGCGAAAACAAATCAAGTAATGATGTTTCTCAAGGATCAGTTCTGCCATCTAACAATAATGGACCAAAAACCTTTTGTTTAACTTTAATCATCTCTTCTAAATTGTTTATCAATGGTAATGAATATTAGCTTAGAAAGTTTTAGGAAATTTTATCTTAAGGCTTAAAAATTTGAAAGGTTGGTTCTCCATGACCACAACGCAATTATTCAAAGCAGCTGTTAGTAGAGTAATTATAACCAATACTGTTGCCAACATCCGGAATTGATTGAATAAGAAGAAAAGTACGGATATCAGCAGAATATTGGAGTAGGAAGCGAAAACAAAGCAAAAAACTAATCATTCGAACACCCGAAATAAAAACGCTTCAATTTATACCCGATGTTTTATGACAATCGCATCAAAAGTGCTAAAACCAAAATAATAAGTAACAAGCCACAGGGAAGATATTTTGAAATAAACACGTTAACAAGGTGCTCAGTAAGGAACTGGTTAAGAGTTGCTTCTTCTTCTTACAGTGCCACTTCCACATCAATAATGAAATTTTTATTTTTGATACAGCGGGTTGTATCGATGTAGGTCCAAACCATTCTCGGAGGTTCCGGAGTCATGATGTTCTTCTTTGTCCTCTTGCTATTTTTTCTTCGATTTTTCCTTCTATGATTACTTGTAGTATAGAATATCTTTCTCCGCGGTTGACATGCCCGAAGTATTCGGGGTGCTAATTGTAAATGTATCAAGAAAAATGAAAGATCCAAAGAATTCAAAACATAATTAAATATATTTATCCTTCGAATTTTACACAATAAATTAAAAAATGAGACCTCTATGGAAAAAAATACATAAACTATTTAGGACAAAACCTAACACCTAGAGTAAGGGACTTGGAGAATACAACAAGAAGTTGTATGACATATTTAAGAAGCCTGATATAGTATGATATAAAAATCTAAACCGACTTTGCTGTACAGGAATGTACAAGGAATTTCATTGGAACGTTGCCCAAAAAGAACATTCTCGGGTGAAATGTTAGGACGAAGACCCATGGGTAAACCGAGAAATGGAATAGAAATAGAAAAGGGCGCATAAACATGTCAAGGCCTGGAAGTTGGCAAGGACCGGACAAACTGGAGACGAAGACCAAGGCTTAATTTGGCTTGTGGGATCACTAGATGAATGGCACAGTAAACCTGGAAAAGCGACTAGGACAAACAGGCCTTAAAAATTAAATGTTTTCATAGAACGAAAGAAAGATATGCCCGACAGAGGAATGTTATACGCAGTTCAGAAAATTTAGCTAGCCAAAACGAAGAAATTTTTGCTATAGTTACCGCCAACGTCACAGACAGAAGACAAGGTACATAAAAAAATTTTGGCTTGACAAGAAAACCAAGATAATTGTATATAACGCAATAAATATGTTGAAATTGACCCAGTATTGCAAATTGTGATGCAGAAAATGAACTAAGATCCATAAATGCCTCAGAGATAAAATAGGAAAATTTTGATTTATTTATAAAAGACGCCCCTAGCTGTAGATAGTAAACTAACTATAGGAGGGAAACCTCCATAGCATCCATATAGAACTCGTATGATATAAAATGTAAATATTACCGACAGCGCGGCTATTATTAGACTGTCTTATGGTAAAGTTAATTCCTAAAAGCAAAAATACCAAAATTTGATACAATCAAAAACTACAATATTAGAAATAGACTGAAATAACTTCACAAATCGAGAAGTTGTTGTTAAAGGTGCATATCATGAGAATGGATAATGGTTGGTCAAAAAATTAGGCGAGCTAATAAAAAACAATAGGACCCATGATTAGAAAGAAGTACGATAAATCATCTATTGCCTTACCTTTTTCTGAGCATGGATCTTCAGCTTTCTTCCTTTCTTAGCTCGCTATGACTGTCACTAGCCAATCGACCTCGTCAAATTAAATCTATTCTAGCTCGCTATGACGAAAACGTTAAAAAAAATTAATAACAGAAACCATAAGCACCGGCTTAGTGAGAGGTATAAGGATCTCGTTATAAAAAGTAAATATTTCCCACAAACTAACAGGTCTAAAAACTTGTGGGGGGAAAGTGTTGAGATAAGAAGATTTACTTATTTACAAAACTATCAATATATACGTTGATTATTATTAATTAAAATTGTGTAAAAATAATTGAACAAAAGCTCGTTTCGGTTATCTTGATGTAACATAGAGTAGTCATTAGTTATAGAGTGTGCTTTAGACTTAGTACTTTGTAGTTTGCCCACAATTTTTTGCTTTGATTCACATGGCGACTATGATGCGAGCAAATTACAATAATAATAAAAAGCCTGTTTGTTAAGAGAATCAGTGAAGAGAGCGTTTCATTAACAAAACATTACTCTGTCGCGTTCACTTAAAGCCATGAAGCAGAACAAGAAGAATTTTCTCAGAAGTGAAGTGCTCAAGCGGTTCTAAATAGTTTATATACACCACGTGGAAGCACTTGTAATTTAAACTTATTTTATACAACGATTCGAAACCATTTTTAAATAAATCGTACGACTCGCTGGAAGATTACAACCCCTTAAATACGGCAACCCTCTTCTTAAAAGTGCATTTGGTAGATTTGATTGGATTTGGGAATCTGCAGTAGTCCCAGACTTAAGTTAAAAGGTACACATACACACATTCACCAGAGACGCATGCAAATGTGTTTCCATGGCTACAAACTGCATGGCATAAATTAAGGTTGCACTCGCCTCTTGTGAATATTTCATTTCGAGAATAAAAATGCGTTATCGGCCGTTTATTGACCTCTCCGCGCAAATTATTAGGTGAGCGAGCAAAAAAAAATCGTCGAAAATTACGGTCGGTGCGGTAAAATCGGGATCGCTCGCGCGCGCGCATATCTTTATTAATTGCGCTTTTATAAAATGTCAGGGCGCACAAAAAGTGTCCCGAATGTCAACGAGTCGGAATTGGGGAGCCAATTATATTCTGCGCGTAGACAACAATACAGTGTTGTGTCTTGTCTCATTTCTTGTTGCCTCTGGATGCCATTTTCGGGGCCGCAAAGCCTCCGCTTTTGAAATAAGATGGGAAATTTATAAGCAAAAAACGGGGGATAGGAATGAATCGCGCGCCATGCTGAAATATTAATTAATTAATCCGAAATTCAATTATAAAACGACATATTAAAACGCTCGCTGTATTTTTCAGTAAATTAAGTTAAAATGCAATTAACTCTTTGAAAAACAATTAATGGAATTTACATTGAAAGAGATGTAACCTCGAATTCTGTGAAATAAATCGCGTCGGAATGGAAAGAAGGAAGAGGAGAGGTGTTTTCAAGGAAAGGATGTGAGGGCGAAATGGACGAAGGCACGTCTTTGATTGGAACGGTTGTGGCACAGCTGCCGCAGAATCCGGTCGGGGATAAGAAATAAGAAGTGCTGCATAAATGCATTGATCATTCGCCGGGGCCGCTGCGAGAGAACGGGTTTAGGTCTTGGATACTTTTTGGCTTTGGAAAACACTTTTTGCATTTAAGCTGCCTGCCGAGAATAAAGACGTTTGCGGTTTGTGTGTACGTCGAGCGTTGACCAATGTCGCGAGACTTAAATCTTTCAGAGAGAAAGAGAGCTCGCCACACAGCTGAATACTTAAGACTTAAGTAAACCTCAACATCCAAAAAATTTATATTATTTTAATTAAACGCACCTAGACTTAACCTAACCTAATCAGATTTGATTTCTTCTCTGAGCATTTCATTCACCTTATGCGGTGCGCGTAATTGGATCCAGTAATCCGATAGCTGGGTCGATAACTGCATCGACTGTGGGAAATACAGTCCGCGGATTAAATTTGAAATCGCGCATATGTCGTACGGAATTTCATTAATGATTAAATTGTTTTTTCCTGAAGACGGTTTTATCCGTTGACAGGTGACAGCAGGAAATGCTTTGTCCATCGCGACGTGGACGAGACCGTGAACGGCGTCGAACATCAATCTTACAACGTCATGTCACTGTCTAAAATCGAGACAGGATTCTCCTTCAGCATTTACACCAGGCGCAAAAACACATGGCTCGCGCTTCACTTTTATCAAACTATGCCATCCTGACCTTTTTAAAAACCAACAACATAATCATAATATATTTTTTTTTCTACCCGAATATATCTGTATATGTGGAATTGGAGGGTACATGTATCAGCATTAAAGAGAAAAACCCTTGGGGGTTAGAGACAAAGAAAGTTCGGAATATTTCTCTTGCTCAAGAGCACGCTGAATGTCCACATCTATCTTCGCTTATCTCCTGCCTGGCAGTACATCGCCTAGCGCAAAAAGTCCAAGGAAAAGACAAAAGGACGTGACACTCCAATTTCCATTTTAAGATCGAAATCCTCTACACAAAAATACTTACATTTCACATAAAAGCGCCTCTTTATCAACGCGTTTAATTACCACAATTCAAATCAAATGCGCGAGGTAATTTTTATTTATCGATTGGGAAACAAACGCACGACGACTGGGGAAGATCTCGAGCCCGTATCTTAGCCGGGCGGTTTGGGGAGAAGGAAGGGCGTTCGCGGAGCTCCAGAGAAATTATGTACGAGGCATTGGGAGCAATATATCTCAAGCGGGACGTGCCAGACAGAGTAGACGGGGTATTATATAGGAAGGAAGGAACCTGAGGCTCTCCTCGTCCCAAGGCGGTCGTCCCACAGAATGAGACACTTGCCATGCCGCGTCCATACTCTTATATTGTCACCCACTAAGGAACAAAAAAATTGTAAAGAGATTCATTACTAAATTTTAACGTAAATATTAACCAATTTTGATTTTTTAAATGCTTGCTGTAAGGGTAAAAGTAAAACAAAAACCTTTCTTAAAGTTTTCAGTTCCTTTATTCGTTTGTATTTTTTTTCAATAATAATTTTAAAACATTTTCTCATCCTTTGCTGATGTATAATTTAAAATGTTTATTTAATTTATTAAAGAGTAACTCAATAAGTATTGACGGTTTTTTTTCTGGTAGTTAGGAATGTCGCGTGAAGGAAAAGTAAAAAAATCATCCCCGCTTGCGATATGCAGAAATGCAAGCGGTTGAAAACGCGACCACGCAAACAATGCCACTCTGGAGAGGCAAATGCAAAAAAAAGTTGCTTTCGCAATAATTCCGCGTAGTGAACTAGTACCCATTAAGATGACGAATGTGCAATGTATAAGAAAATCAGAATGTGCAGTAATGAATGCGGTTGTGCTTTGAATTACATTATCGAATTAACAAACTGGGGAGAGAAAAAAAAAGTAACATTCACTTACGGTTTGAAAGACATACGGAAAGGGTCACATGGACTCACCTGAAACAAAAAAAAAACATAGAGATCAGTTTATTAGTTTCAACACATAGCTGTAATATGTACTACTAGTATATTTAACAAAGGGCTTATAACCGTGCCTGATTCAATTCCCTGCTGGGTTTTAGATCAGGGAGAGTTCGGTTTGCACTTGCCGGGAGCGATAGAACATGCATGCACTTAAATTATCGGAAGTTCCCTGACAATTTGCAAACCAGATAGTGTTCCTTCTCTTTCCATGCAACTATTATTTCAACGCGTAAATAAAGAGAAGACGCCAGGCTCTAACTGTAGACGAAATTTGGTGCAGCTGAATGTATAGTAAACCCGCAAAACCCGCACTAGGGGCAGATTAAACACCAGCGCGCACCAATAAATGAACGACCAATAAACACCAAGAACAACATTTTGATCAAAACGTTTTTGGCTACATTAATTTAATCAAAAATTAGTAATTTAATTGCATGAATTTATTTTTTGTTTGTTTCAGGGGTGAAATTTAAGTTTTCGCAATTAAATTGGGGTGGAAAAAGGATTGAGGGAGAAAATATATTATCAATTTCGGTTTACGCAATTCAGATGGTAAGTTTTGAGGCGCATCTGGGCTCTATCTGGAGGCTTCTAGTGACTTATTGCTTTCATTTACGACGCAGACAGCTAATTTACATAAAATCCAAGCGAAAAAAAGAATACAAGAAAATGGCCGCGGGCTTCCCAATAAATATATCCTAGACAGCCGCGCACTTTTTGATGTGTTATTGAATTTTCCGAAAAAAAAATAAAACAGCGCGATTTTCATCGGTCTTGAAAGTTCGGCGAAAACTTCTTACGGGAGAGATAATAAATCCGAACTGACTCACTAAAATTCATACAAACTAATTTACTGCCAGTTTAAATTTCAAATTAGTGTCAGGCCGACCCTAATGCCTTTCTAAGTTCTAAATTCTCCATTCCGGGCTTCTTACTTTATACTCTCTCAGATCGCAGCGACTCTCTCGCCTGGAGAAGAGAGATTGCAGCAGAGAGGGTCAAATATGCAATTACCATTTATATAAATTAAGAACCACCCTATAATGGATGCACACATCATTCCTTAAAATAACCAACACCCAAACAAACTTCCTATTTATGTATTACTTCCTCCCCAACTAAATTTATCAAATGAAAACAATTGCACTCTCGAAATAATTCGTTATGAACTTAATTTAACAATTTATGATTCTGATGGCTTTTAAGGGGTTTAAATTGTTAAAAAATTTAAATAAAATTTTTCCAAAAATGGGAAAGTCGAGTGGTGAATAGTCCAAAATTTTTGTGATTTCAATAGGAAAAATGACTTTTTTATAGTAATCGAAAAAATTCTTGCCTCTTATAACAATGAATTAAACGATCTCTGTATGAGACGAGGTGCACTTTTAAAATTTTATGCTTGAAATACTTTTGTATCTGGCGTATAAGCAGAGCTCTGAATTTTAGGCGTCATTTTTTATTTTTAAGGGTCATCTTGTACGCCAGTCTATACGATATGTAAAATTTGTAAAATTTTCTGCATTACCAAAATTAAACCTCTTTAATAATTTCTTTTCCAAGTTTTCGCAACCAATGACAAAAAATGCTTTGAATGTGTGGTACGTAGATAACGTATTTGGGCATTGGGATGTGACAATAATTAAAAGTACCTAGGGTTAACTGATTAACATCATCAAAGTCCGGAAAGTTTAATATTTTGGACACGTAATGAGAGCGCCTAATGCTACGAACAATATTGCAGGAAAAGGTGGAAGGAAAGAGGTGAAACGGTAGGAAGCAACCTTCATGGCTACGCAATATAAGAGATTGGACAGGGCGCGGGGTAGAAGAACTGTTCCACATGACAGCAGACCGAGAGGAGTTCGGAAGGCTCACTTACATGATGATAGCCAACGTTTGACAACAAACACGACACCCAAAGAAGAAGAAGGGTGATATTCAATTAATAGACTCTTTTGTTCGTATAGAACATTTTCTTAATTTCAAGCTTATGTCGGGATGATAAAATGTGTATCGCTTCAAATCCTAAAAGCTTAAATGTTAGACTTTCGTAAAATTAAAGAAAATGCTACCGTGATAAAAATCTTAAATTGAAGCTAACAGTTCAAGACGTGAGATGT